>JAHPZR010021459.1:5000-18376 GCA_019787425.1 Platygyra sinensis | reverse complement strand
CACAAGCAACGAACGGTTTTCTATCGGTCACGGAACAAATTATTTTCGTTTTGTTTTAACATTCAGTCTTTTTACAAGTAAACAATTACTTTTCCTGCCCATTTATTTACAGTATGTGCTATAATAGCGAAGAATACAGGTTTGAACGATTTTGAAGTAAATTAAGCTGATGTGCCGGGCGGACGCACGCGACAGTTTGGCGCGCGAATTTTCAAACTTTTTGTAACGATCGAAATTGGAATAATTAGTTACGGCTGATCGCAAATTTGTTCGGCCATCGCCCAGAATGCTATTGTCTTTCGTGACATGTACTTGCAGTGTCCAGTTTTTTGATGCACGGAATAATATTGCATAGATTTAGCTTTCGGATTTCCAACTGCTCTCGTCAATGAATCGGCGGCTGTCGATCAAACCGCCTGATGTGTGAAGTAAATCGGTGCGGTGCGCGAAAGACTTGCTTCTATTTTATCATTGTCCTCTTTTACTCGACCGGTCAAAACAGTTAATTAGACACAGTCTTTTACTCAATCGGTTTATGTAGTCTGTACGTTGATCGAGGACTCAAAAGACAACACAGGTCTTTTCTATTCGTACGACGCTGGGGAAAATAAAAATAAATGACATTTCTGCTTGAACGTGTCTTACGCCTGAGTGAGCATTGTTTTCCATTGTTTGTGTGAGATAATTATTCAAAATTGGATCCGTTTTAATGCTCGCGGGAGTTTCAAAATCAGTCAACTGTTCTGCCGAATGGTCTCCGACAGGCAAATTTGCAGAGGTTGAGGAGCGCTTTCAGAAAACCACATTTCGATAGTACTTGCAGGCGTCGTAAACCAGCGAAAATTGGCAGGACCTTTCCTGACATCCGGTACTGACTTTTCCATATGCTACCCGTAAACTTAACTGATCAGTTCTTCGGAACATTCCGCTTGAAGAACAGCTTCCATACAAGAAAGCTCCCAAAATAGACTATTTTCAAAGCAAATTTGATAATACTTGTAGAGACCTTAAAAACCAATTTTTTGTCCTAAATCATAAATTGATCCTTTCTCTGCAATTTCCATATGCTACTACCAAGCCAGAGGAGTTAATATGCTCGTGAAACAGAGGAATGCATGGGCTGGTGGCCGCTTTTTGTCCATTGTCTTTGTTATTATTCGCACTTTTCTCCAATCGACTTTGAATTTAGCGCCGGCTCACATAAAAAAGGTCCCGGATGTGTCGCGGCATTCTGGGAGATGCGGTCTTTCCAGTTTGCGATCTTGCGATCAAGGAACTTCTGCCGGCACAGTAGTTCGAGGGTTCGTGGGTTAGCCCACACAAATCAACCCTTGTTCTACAAAAAATATTAACAAGGATTACGCTAATCACGATTGTTGATTTTTTATTATCTTCATGTGATGTTGTTACATGGAAAGCTGGTCGCCGTTGCGTCGCATTGGCTTCTAAATTTTTTCTTTCTAAACTGGAACGATGACCTGGACGCGGTCCTCAACACTGATCTTGGGGAACAGCGGTGTTTTAAATTCCTAATAAGACAGTTTGTACTCTTCAACAAAACAAAAATAATTTGTTCCGTGGCCGATAGGACACGGTTCGTTGCTTGTGGTTTCTGTGGTGTGAAGATCTCGCATGTGATTGGTTACAACACAATAAACATTCCAGACATATTTTAGGTGTTCACGATAATATAATCAGCGCTGTAAAAGTATGTTGTCTATGAAAAGAAAAGATATTCACTGATCATTCAAGGAAGAAAACTGCAGGTGAAGTTAGCACAACTGTTACTACGCTCTATACTAACTTATGTTTCTTCCTTAGCTTCCACACTTGATGAACGATGTGGAGTGATGTTGCAACATGAATTTTGTGCACAGCAGGGATGTGCACAGGCACTGGGCACAAATGTCCTTAATGTTAGAGGTGTGAGATGTAACTGGATCCTAAAACACTTAAAACCCCGTTCATAGAGAAGATATCAAATGATCTAATAGGCCATTTTACAGTTATGTGCTTAGTTACCTGGCCATGAATGCAAGCGAGGCTGGAGGTGACCTTGCTTTGATACAGACCTCTCAGCTTTTCTCATGTAAATGTAACTAGTTAGCATAAGAACAACTTAATTTGCAAAATAAAAGCAGTGAGGTCTGTATCAAAACAAGGTCAACTCCAGCCTCGCTGCCATTCAGAGGCCAGGTCACTAAGGTGACTACTGTAAAATGATCTATTGTTAGTCATGAAATACAAGTATACATGTATGTGAATGTTTGACATACAGTAGATTTGTGAACCAATCAAACTGCCACAAAGTCCATTTGTTGTTACGAATTCTTTTTGCCCTGCTATATTGATATTTAAAAAAGAAACTCAAATTACAATACACAGATTTTACAATTTAAAACAAGCCTTAAAATAAGAACCAGTGAGACAATCTCAGATAGTGCAGAGTGTTATGCAGGACTGTCAGTACCTTTTGAGTCAACTGCTGCCTGTATTTATATTCATTAATACGTTGAAGTAGCAAATGTGATAATTTTACTCTTTTTTGTAACTTGATACTTTCGTTTTCCTCCCAAAGTTTGTAACATGATACCCTTGTTTTTTCAAAAACATACAATGGAAGATATGCTCGCTTTCTTCCTGCTGGGGAAAAATGAAATGTTATTAACTTATGAAAAAAATGGAAGAGGAATGATTTTGTTTCTTTTAAGAGGCAAACTTTCATATCATCGATAAACAATTACTAATTTAATTATCAAATAGTCATGTTGTGTCTCGGAATAGCACGCTCTTATTATTTTGCCACCGTTGGTGTTAACAATAAACCAGTTCAAAATACACAATGATATCGATTAATACAACTGAGAAGCGTTTTAACTTGACCAATATTATATCTTACATCGGTGAATGAGTCCCGTCAAAGACTGACTAAATTTATTTGCGGTTTCCGTAAGTGCCACAGTGTCTGCAGCAATATTTAAGAAGTTCATTTCGTCACGACATTACTAATTTTAATGCCGCTAACTCGGAAATGTTTGAGTTGAATATATTTGTGAACTTCTTGTTCGCTTTCATAAGGGAGAATATAAACAAGCGGCTGAGAAGATAGATCCGTTTCCCTCTGTAAAGCTTAGCAAACACGAAATAGTTTGAAAACAGCACACGGCATTTTTGAACTGAGCTTGGGATGATTCCAAAAGGTACGCTGTCACAAAAGCGTTCTTTGCTCTAAAAGGGAGAACTGATATTACCTGAAATATAACTGCTATCGCCCGCTAAGACGAGAGTGCGGTATTGCACGCATGAATCTGAACTCGAGAACGGATTGTATCATGGTGACAAGGCTAGAACGCATGCGTCTTACATGTTGTATTCTACTATAAGGAAAAGCACTTAACGTTCGTGTGTAATTGTGTATGAAAGGTTTCTTTTACCTAACTTATAGTGAACACTAATACTAATCAATCTGCGTATGCGCTTCGAGCAAATTGGTTTCGTTCTTAAGAGAATAGTACCACTAGGATAGCAAGAGAATATTGGAACCATATATAGTTTTGTGATGTTATCCAAGAAGTAATGCAAGTGAAGTACGTTTTATGTGGCAATTGATCAAAGGTTAATACTCCACCCCTTTAGAACAACGCTAATTAATTACTTGGAAATAATTAATTAAACAAACATTAAAGGTTGCACCTTATGGCCTTAGTGCGTTAGTGCCTTAGCAAAGAGCAGCCCCCTAAACCATCCCAAAAGTGCACTCTGCACTAAAAATGAACCAAGTAAATAACCAGGAATACCATGAGCTCACTCTATATCAGCGGTTTAAACATCTAACCTGTGCAAGGAGGGTCTTGAGTTCAACTCCACTCTGGAACTCAAGACTGTACTAACTATTAATAGATTTTGATACTTTTATTCATTACTTCCTTATGTATGTGTAGCATAAGCATGGAAAGTTCAAAACATAAATAATAAACAAGCAACTTGATTTTGTTGGTTTGCCTATAGAACCAAGCACATGGAATAGGCAATTTTACATTTGTGTGCTTAGTTACCTGGCCATGAATGCAAGTGAGGCTGGAGGTGACCTTCCTTTGATACAGACCTGTCTGCTTTTCTCATGTAAATGTCACCTAGCTACATGTAGCATAAGAACAACTTGATTTGCCCAATAAAAGCAATGAAGTCTGTATTAAGACAAGGGCAACTCCAGCCTCGTTGCCATTCAGAAGCCAGGTCACTAAGCTGACAACTGTAAAATGGTTAATATTTAAAATATTTTGCTTGTCCTTAAAAATGGAAGACAAGTCCTTGCCTGCTCGGTAGCCAGGCTTGAATGCAGACTTGATTTTTACCGTTCTTTCAAATGGGCCAAATATTTTTCCCCATATTATATTATACTACATAGTAAATAAATTTAACTTTATGTTAAGCCCAATTTTTTCTCCACATATTATTTTTGTATCTTCAAAAGTTCTAAAATGAAAATGGAACACAGAGATTAATCCTTGATCTTTCTGGAGTTGTGTAAAATATATTCTGTTGGTTGCATCTGACAACATATTCAGCCCTTTTCACTGATTTTAACCATAAGTATCTGGTCAAACTAATTTACTACAGTCAAAGGGCAAAAATATGACCTTGTCAAATTTTACTTGTAAATTATACTGTGCAACAACTTCAACCAATTACATTCTAGTAGTGCCATTGTCAGCTGCTGAAACAGACAGCTTTGAAATGATTACTTGGAAATTTGTTTGACGTCAGCAGTGCAACTGAGTAGCAACAGAGTAACCTTATTTGAGATCTGCAGTACATAGAAAACAACTTGCCCTGTTCGGGTGAAAACTATTAATTTTAAAGTAATAATTACGATAATTATGATATTATAATTGTTTGAAACATTGGATTTTTAACTCTAGCTACTGAAAAGTTTGGTCCAGTGACAAAAACCAACTTCATACCCAGAAAACAATTAACCCTCGACTGACACTTTAAATGTCAACTCTGTATAGTTAAGTGCCTTTATTTCAATCCCATGCCAAACAAGAGTTCCCAATTTGGTGACTGAATTTCACTTATCATTTGCTGCATTTTTGTCTTGCTTTTCATTGGCCAAGAGCCCACTTCATGACCTGCAAATAACATTCAGCTCCTGCGTTATTGTAAATATGCTTTTTTGCAAAAAAAAATGACAGATTGCTTCCCTAAGCTACCAGAGATGGATTTAAACAAGATGAAAACAACTTGGTGGTTGAGTGATAAAACAAAACTTGAATGAATTTGGTTCTATGTATATATTTGCAAAAATGGAGGATATTTCATGACTGCGCATGGATATGAATATTATCTTCGAGTGTTCAATTCAATATCCCACAAGTTCGCTGCGCTCACTCATGAGATGTCGAGTTGAACACGAGAAGATAAAATTCATATCCACAAGTGGGCATGTAATATTGTTTATTACATAAACATACTAATGACAACGTTTTTGACGATTTTCTGAAGATTTCCAACCACTTTCCGAAGATTTTCTAAAATTTTCCCAAAGGAAAGACTAACGTTTCCGAACATATTTCGGACATTTTCGAAGATTACCGAAGATTTCCAAAGATAACCGAAGATTTCCGAGGGACCGATGATGTTTCCATCATACAGCAACACATCTATTGGTAAGTACTTTTTAAGGGATTATGCAACCATAGTAATGGTGATCATTTTAATAACTATGGCAACACCAACATCCTCACATGTGAAAGATAAATATAGTATCTACACTGCGTGCAATGAAAATATGATTTTTTAGTAAAAGGAAAAACCCTGGCATTTCACAGGTGTTTATGTAAAATGATTATTTGTCAGTATCTCACAGATCAATTATTTACCTCATCCTTTCAGCTTTGGAAAAAAATTGATATGCTCCCATTGAACACATATTACCATATTTGGCTCAACCTTGTCCAATTTTAACAATAGTTTTATTAGTGACCAGAATGGAAAATCTAAGCTGATTGGAACCTGTATTTAGGCACAATTTTCTGCCCTGGAATTTTAAGTGTTACAACGTAATCTTTATTCAAACTTCTCTTGAACTTGAAAAAGACCGAGTTTGTGGTTTTTGGCTTGCAACAAACACTATGTCATCAGGGCATCAAAGGGATCGATATAACCTTGGGAGGCGAATCTGTGAAGCATTCTGATGCCTTTAAATATATTAGGTGTCATATTGGACAGCAGCCTTTCTCTGAATCAGCATATCAATTATCTAAAAAAGAAAGTTCCTAAGATGCTGGGAATTTTTTCAAGAGCACAACCACCATTATCAATTGAAGCAGTGAACAGATTGTTTAAATTGTCCAGTGCAGTGTATCACATTGTTTAAATTGTCGAGGGTTAATTGTTTAAATTGTCTCACAGATCAATATACTGTGGTGCTGTTTTTCATCCAGACATAACTAATCGATGATATCAATGACATCAGTGAAGTCAATGAGTGATTAATAGGTAATTGATAGGTAATCAGTAAATTAGTCATTGATTATTGCTGATAATCAATGAGAAAGCAATGACTAATCAATAGGCCATCGATTGCATCGATTATTCATTGATTTTCATTCATTAGCTCAAAGGCCAAAAAAATCGGAACTTGTACAAATATTCAGTACTCAAGATGGTTATGTAACTGCTTATGACGGATGCTTGCCTAAGCCGAAGCAGTTTTACTTTGCTGACAAACACCCATAAAAGAAAATTGATAACCACATAGTCGATTCCTGTCAGCGTACTTGTTAGTTTCATTTTCAGACTGGTTGGCTGCTGTTCAGTTGTTTTGTTATTAAACAAGACGTCTTATAGCCGTTTCCGTGGGATGCCGCGTTAGTAAGAGATAAGTCAAAAATGCATTGAACGTTTTTCAACACCCGTTGGAAACACTTTCCAATGCGCTGTTATTATTATTTTGGAATGCGTTGGCATTATGTTTCCTAATGCGTTGGCAATGTTCGACAACGCGTTGAACTCATTGCAAACTTCAGATCATTTTCATTGTCTTGAATAAAAAATAAATCGAAAACCATCCAGTGCAAAACGTTAAGAAAGTCTTATGTTATCGAAGATAAAAAAGATAAACCCATTGATGCCTGCATGAAATTGCCTGCGAGTCACCCCTAATTCCCTGGCGTTTTTTTTAAAATTATATTTCAGAGCGAGCGAAAGCAATCTGCCAAATCTGGAGACAAGAAATCAATTAATTTCTTCGCCACGTGACGAAATATCACGGCACTGCGAAAGAAAGATGAAAGTTGTAAATTTAAAAGGACGACAAAAACAAGCCAATTATTTTAAGATCAGTCGTATTCAACTATGTTAAGTTAGTGGCCATCTAGTTCTTTTCTTGGCAGTTCTGTAGTAGCTGAATAACACTCCAAAAAACATTTGAACAAAGCGAATAAACTAAACTACGGTAATAAACAAACCGCGCTGGCAGTCGCCATAAATTAAATATGCAGAAATCCAGCGTGCGAGATACTGTTCACTTTTAAACCTAAAATTCCCAAATACAGAGAACGAAATGAAAGAAATGCGAAAGGATGCTCAATAACAATAAATTTTCATTCACGCTGAGGTGAAGAAACCTGTTTAAAAGCAACAAAATGATCAAAATTTCGTAGACGTGCTTTCCTGCATGACCGCATGTTGATTTAAAATCAAATTATTCTTCATGCTAAAGCAAAAGCTTGAGTTTTCCCGACCGCTTTTGCAGTCATTTTAACGCCCGTGCTTTAGCAATCGTTCCAAAACTTGAATTCGACTTCGAAGTAATAATGTATTTTGCCATTTTTTGTTTCTAAAGTCCGAAAAGCTGCTTTAAATTTGCGATCTGTTGTCAAAACTTATGCTTACTTGAAGGCGCTCCGATCTTCATGTTTTCACGGCGGTTGTAGGAAGAACTTCTTTACCGGAAAGGTTTGAGGACTTTGCGAGGAACGTGTTGGAACGTTTTTCAATGAGGCAAATCAATCAAAAATCGATAAAGATTTTACGCAGTCCTATTGGCTAGCTTTGCAATTTGTCCCTACATATAAAAACAAACCCAGCCGGATTTTTACCATGGTATGCCACAGGCATCCCACGGAATAAAGAGTTGGGCAAAGTGAAATATTGCACAATTGAGAATCATCGATATTTGAAATTACCACTTTGCATCTCGACATCGTCAACAAAAACTTCAGATACAAGGAAAAATGCATAGATCTAACACAGATAAAAGAATCACAAATGAAAGCAAATGGTACAAGAAGGCAAGAAAAGTGTCTTTTATGCGCAGTATAAAAGTGGAATGAATGAATGAAACTTTTTTTAATTATGGACAATTCATCAGCTATTTACAGAAAGATTAAAACTAAAACTACTCAACTATAACTATTAACTACACTATATTACAAAGCTGCTTTCCGTGAATGCCGTGCCTTATACAGCTTTGCTGATTTGGCTTTGAACGACCTGAGAGTGAGTTGGGTAAAGTCAAATATTGCACAATTGAGAATCATCTGTATTTCTGATTAGCACTTTGCATCAAACACAGATAACAGCTGATGAGAGATCGATGTGTTATCGATGAATAGTCAATTTAATCAAGGAGTAATCGATGTCATTGATGAGTAATCGATAGGCCAAAAAATTTTTGGGCTTCGATGACTCATTGATTACTCATTGATCATCGCCAATAATCAATGACTAATCAACTGATTATTCATCAATTACTCATTGATTACCGAATGATGTCATTGATCATCTATTAGTTATGTCTGGGTTTTCATGGATGTGGTAAAGGAAATGAAATAGGCCTGGAATGCCTACAAAGACATGGTGGAAAAATAGTCTTGAACACTGCTCAATTGTCTACAGAACAGATGGTTACATGTACATGTCTAGGTTTGGACACTCTTATGAAAAGGAGAGAAAACAACCTTGTGAAACTGGTTGAAAAGTGCTTATAATTATAACAAATTAGTTATTGACAGGGTTAAATTGGAATCGGCTAATTTTTTTCGTAAAGGAGCAGATGTTTTTCACAATTGTACAGTATATGAATCTAGTTCCAGCGTTTTTATCTCTTTTCATTTTTAGATTTCTTATCAAGCTCTTTAGATCTTTGCATATTTTTGGTCAGGTCATAAAATAATACATGTATGGTAGGGAAAATCAGTTTCCTGAAAACAAGGATCCAGGATTGAGCATCTAAAATAGCGAATCAGGGATCGAGTATCAAGAAAAAATAATAAAAAAATAGAAATATAAAATGAAAATAAATCAATGAAAAAATGAGATGAATTAAAAAACAAACTGGACACAGCATAAACCCATTTTAAAAGGGGGTTTGCAAAAATACAATAACGTGCATTTATATCAAGATAAGCTATCAAGTGCTCAGAAATCTAAAAACAATGCTGCCAAAGAAACACAAAAAAAATTAAGTCAAGTTTAAAAAACATAAGGATCGAAAAGTACATTCTGCCATTGACTATGGCATCTCCAAAGAAAAACATTGGAAAAAAAATATGATATCCATGACAAGAATCTGCATACTGTGCTTGCAAACAGTTTTAATCAAACAGCCACGTCTGGTGTCACAATATACATAATGAAGTAAAACCAACATTTTCAGGGAAATTTCTATTGTCCTGTGGAAGCAAATGCTTGAAGACTTACAAAACATATCTTCCAAGAGAAATGAGAATAAACAATGCATCAACACAATAGCAAATTACACAGGTGTCAAACTCGGCCATGACATGTGCCGATAACAGCAGAAACCATGCAGACCTATGACCTCTAATGGCTCAAATCAAATCAAATCAAGTACAAGCATTTTTATTTTATTTAGTTTACTTCTCTGTTTATTTCAAGAAGTTGTAGTAATTGTTATCATAATATTTATTTATTATTTATTTTTTCTTAATAAGGAATTATGATCCCCGGTCCTCAATCCCTGATCCTGAATCCTTGATCCTTAATCCTGGATCTAGTTTTCCACGATACCAGGGTTTTGGGAAGTGGGCTACACCCCCCCACCCAATTGGGAGTACCCCTTAGGCAGTTTTCACAGGTTTATATTTTTACTTGGCAAAATGTCCACATTTTGGAGACATAAATGGGACCAAAGTAAGCTAATCATAACTTATTAACAACAAAGTCGCTATGATGCCACTAAATAAATGTTAAATAACAACGACAACAGCAACAATAATCACCTCTCTTCTTCCATGCCACAACTCGACCAAAAGATTTGCGCTTGATAGTGAAATTCACTAATGTGACACTGGCGTAAACCAAATTTAAGCTTAACCACCTGTGAATTTAAACATTTGATTAGTTTATTCAATAATCCCCGCCAGATACGATCGTTCTTCGCTAGTTTTTCTTAACTGCTAGGTTTAGCCAATGTTTTCACCGTGTTAAACACGATGGAAAAAAGGCGACGTCGACAGACCGAGCGACAGAAAAAACAACTCAAATATACACTAACCAGAGATGTACGCCATAAGCATTCTCTATTAACACTAGTAATAGTTATCACTAAAGCTGCCCCCGCTTTCTTTTATTTCTGCTCATTGAAACAATAATATTGAACGTTGTTGTTCTAGTCAGATACTAAAAAAAACCAATTGTCTTGATATGAACTCTTTTTTATATAAGAATATATTTTGACGTGACACCTTGGCCTCGCTACGAAAAGTGGTGTCCAGAGCACATGCACAATGTGCTGAACGCGATCCAGATCCAGAAACCAAACACTTGTACTTGATAGCCTAATAAATTCTAAATAAAACGAAAATGCCATAAGCTATAATGTAAGAATAATACAAGAATATTTTCAGCCTAAAATCGGCAGAAAAATAAGAATATTCAGTCTGGGCCGGAAAAATAACATCCTTAGAAAAGAAAAGAGTGTACGAGCAAATGTATCTCGAAAGCACAACAGAAGTGAAATGTAAACAAAAGTATCGCGTTACAGTCGCCATATATGCAAATTAGAGTCAAGCTTTTTGTCCTCAATGAAAACGCCGCAAAGCATTTACATTTGGATCCCTGCCGTAAGATTACTCAGTGAAAATAAGCCATCCAAATAAACGAGATGCCAAAGGAATATTTCAAACTTTATTCCTCCAGAGCTAACATTTGAGAGAACCTAAAACATATCTTGCAATATCAAGAGAAAAAAACTGGCAAAAAAACAGAGGTGTCAAACTCTGCAAATTACAAGCGGATAACAGCGGAAGCCACACAGAAATATGACCTCTAACGGCTTTACTCTGACGAAATGTCTCCCTGAAAACACAGGATTAGTTCTTAGCGAAATATTCAAAGATCCCCCGATCGTACCATACAAAAGGGGCAAAGCTTCCTAAGCGGCTACTACACGTGAATGGGAGTCGCGCAGGCCTGTTACCTTGTTGTTATCCTTGGGTAATTCTGACGATCGGAAGGTTCTATGCTGATTTAGCTATTATTTAGTCGCAAATGAACCACACTGGCCTCGAATTTCGATCTAGTATACTTCAGGGCTCTCTGGGCTGTTTTTTTCCCCAAAATCTATCTTCAGGATCTCTGAAAGCGTTTTCAATTTGTTTTAGATCATAATCTCGGCCATTTCGAAGCGAACTTATTTGATCGCGCTGAAATAGTAATGGAGGCCGGCAAATACAAACGCTTTTCAGGGACGCTTGAACTCGAGATCTAAACCAAGGACAAAGCTCGTGGCAAAGACGCCGATCCCGCAAGTCCTCGCGCCCGTGTCCCTTTGCTGGCCTCCCATGAGCGTTTGCGGGAAAAACGTCGATACCTTGCGGGCGTGCAAGCGATCAAATCGAGATTTTTTGCGGCTATATACCGGAAATACCTACATTCTCTCTTCTTCTCTCTCTATTACGCGGGGAGTCCTAAGGTGCCTCCTCGGGTTTTTGGCCCTCTGGGGCCAAAAACCCTGCGGGGGCAATAAACACCACACGCTTTTCTTCATTCCTTCAGGTAAAAGTGCTGACTCTGTATCATGAGGATTTGTTTCATGTATGAAAACTCTCTTACCTTTGTAAATCAGATCAGCGAAACGACTCTAGAATACGGATCAAGCTCAGAAGATCAAGCTAGATCACACAAAATCCGCCATTACAGAGATCAGAGATTACACTGGAACCCAGTCTCTCATGTGGACGCCGGTTTTATGTCGCCGGGCATGGGGGAGGGGTGGGGTTAGGACAAGGCACTTAAACATGACGTCACATACGATCAAAAAGCGACTAGCGGAAAACGAAAATATGAATATGTCCTCTGTGTTCTTTGAGATAAATAAAATGAAAATGGCATAAAAGCAGGAATGAGGGAGCCGTGGAACGGGCGAAAAAACCGAAACCTAAAAGATGGAATCGTGGAAAGGAGGAATGGCGGAAAACCCCCAGTTCCTTAACGACGGAATTGCGGGAAATCACCCGAACTTCGTATAACTATAAAGCCCCCTGTTTTATGGAAACGAAGAGTTGGGAAAAGTGAAAAAAGGGATGAAAACAAATTTAAAGTTGCTTTCCTACTCTCCACACCCCCCTAAAAAAGGGACTAAGTAATAATTATTTCTTGTTAAATGGACAGTGTCACCCTATTTGGCAACTTTATAAAAAGCTAGAAGGCGTCTTCGCATCAACTGAATTCCAAAATAATGGTCTAGTTTTGTTATTAAAGATTGTACTGAAACTGTTTCCTGTCGCCTGTCGCTGCGGATGGCAAGGATGCAAATGGATTGAAACTTGAAAAAATTGGCCAATTTTTTCAAGATTTGATGCTACGTCTTCAAAAACTCCTCAAGAAATTTATTATGATTAGCCCTCTCTGATAAAATTTATTTGATATCTTCGTCGTAACCTTACAGAAGCATTTTGTTTATGAGGAAAGCCTTAAAGTAATGATTTTAACACAGAATTGGCCTAAACCTGCAAAATCCTCGTGACACTGCCCCATTAATGTTACTGTTAAGACTTTGATATCCTTCATATTTGAAAAATTGAGCACTGATTCTCGATAGGTGTGTTTATTTAACCCACTTGGATAGTGCTTAGTCCAGCCTTGAGGACGATTTAATCGTAGGTTAGCGCTAATCAGCTTTCGAACAACTGGTGTCTAAATTTTGACTGTACATTCTGCATAAAACTGAAGTAATTATTAAAATTACGTACATCGTGGGGATAAGAAACACACAGAGTTCCAGGTAGGCTATATATAGAAAGAGGGATACAACACGGGGAAGCTAGGAATGGTATAGAACTGTGTGGGATACGGGGGTGAAATGAGGGAAAGCCGACAGGAAGGGAGGAAAGAGAGAAAGC
>JAHPZR010021459.1:0-2500 GCA_019787425.1 Platygyra sinensis | reverse complement strand
TTATGTAAACTTGCACCCATGCAGACAAGGGATACGTTTTAAATAAACGCGTGTGCAGGAAACAAAACTGTGCATCCAAACAAGAAACCATGCAACGTATACTTCGGTCTTAATTTTCTACAGACGAGTGATACCTTTTAAGCGAAACACCCGTGTCAACAAATCAAACCACAAACGCACACAACGAAAAGCATGTGCAGACAAAATTAATTTTTAAACTACGCATGCAAATAAAACAAGATCGGAACCCACGCACGCAATGTATACTTCGTTCTATAAACTTCTTCAGACAAGTTATTATACGTTTTAGCAGCGAAACGCGTGTGCAAGAAACGAAGCTAAGGATCCAATTGAGACAAGAAGCCATGCAATATATACTTCGTTCTTTAAACTTTTGCAGAAGAGTGATCGTATGAACAAATCGCATCATATATGCGCATACAATAAAACGCGCTTGCAGACTAAATTAAATAGCAGGGGCACCCGACGATAAAATTAAGCAAAAAAGCCTCTGAGGGATATTTCTGGGCTCCTTGTAATGTTTAAAGACTGTTTAAAGAGTTGTTTTAATCCGCTAGAAAAATTTGATCTGTTCGGATTTCTTAGCTAAAGATTGAAGTGCCCGAAAATTTTAGGGAATGAACTCTTCATTTCAGAATTTGCTAGCTGAACGTTACCTTCGAAGAGCTTCTCTGCGAACCTTTTTCTTACCCGAAAATGCTAGGCGACCGTTTTTAGAGCCAGAAATTTCAAAAATATCCCTTCCGAAAATCTAAGGGACTATTTTTCCCTGCATTTCTCTGGTTGCGAGTCTTTTAGGTGATGTTTTATTAAGAAATCAGTAGCTTTTTGGCAATGCATTATCCGAAAGTCTTAGAACGGGTAGACTCTCCCGAACAGATATTTCATCGAAGCTTCTCGTTGGGTGCCCCTGAAATAGGCACGCAAGGAAAGCAAGAATCCGCGCACACAATCTTTATTTCATTGTACAAACGTCTGGAGACGTGGAAGCGAATGAAACCACACACACATACACTTCAGTCGTTGTAATAACGTTTGTTCAGACAAGTTATATTTATTTACCAGCAAATATCCGCGTTTCACAGAGCCTCTGCGGTTATTTGTCAAGTATTATTATCGTTCATAACATAATCATAAAACTTGTTCCAACTGCATGTGCTAATTTATTCCCTTTTAGCTTGTTGTCGCGAATTAGGGTCACTTACATTCCGCGCACATTTTTATTTTTGCTCGTGTGGTTTGGTTCTTATGTAATTCGTGTTATTCCGTTCTCGCTTATTTACGCTGGTTGACGCAATAGCCAGGGGAGAAACACACAGTGTGCTGGGGAGGGAGTGAAATAAGGGATATGATGCGGAGGTAGGAGGAATAAGAGGATGGGGAAAAATTGGAAGGGTTAGAAGAGAGGAGAAGACTGGATGGGGAAGGGTTGAACAGTAAGAGCCAAAAAAATGGGAGAGACAATGAAAGGATAGGCTTAAACAAGCAGATAAACGAAAATAAACAATGGAACACGACCTGTAAGGAGGGCTTTGAAGTCGGGGGCATTAATTTTCTTTCTTTTTCCTCCAACAAAATGAAATCGGGGTACAAACGATACTCACTTTTTGAACAACTTCCTTTTTAATTAAGGTGCAGACGGTGGATCTTGAGGCTGGGTTTTCACTAGCAACGGAGTCGTAATTAGAAGCATAGAGCAACACGACCCAGTAAAAATAAAACTGACGGAGTCGAAAGAAGAACATCCATTCCACTTATGACACCGTCGCTTATGATCCAGTGAAAACTAAATTGTCGGAGTCGGAAGCAGAAGCGCAAGAATAAACCAATCACAGGACTCCTTTCTGGGCCTTGTGATTGGTTGGTTCCGTCGCTTCTGCTTCCGACTTCGACAATCTACTTTTCACTGGAAGCTGCTGGATCGTGAGCGACGGAGTCGAAAATATAATGGAATCCGAAGAAAAGGAACGTTCTGATTCATTGGACTCCGATTCCGTCGAGATTACAACTCCGATTTCACTGTCGTAAGCTCCCTAACGATCCGACCACGACTGAGTCGCGAGTGTAAACCAGCCTCAAGGGGCTCTAATACCTTCAGATACCACTTTTCCTTCAAAAAAACATTCTTTCGAAGTATGAAGATTCAACATCTCTGACCATTGCCAAAACGTATTTTTAAACGATTCTACTCTAACTCCTTTTTGATTTACGTTTAAGAAATATACTGGCCTCGGTTGTTCGAAAGGTGGATAACGCTATCCACGAGATAATCACTATCCAGTAGATAGCATGGTTTGTTCTGTTAAAACTTATCCAGTGGATAGCGATTTATCCGGTGGATAGCGTTATCCAGCCTTTCAACAACTGGGGCATGGTAGCTATATTTTAACATAGCAACTCCTATAGCAACGGTTGTTTAAAGTCCAAAAGTCCTTACAAAATGCATTCAATCCAGCGCATTTAAATACACTTTACAGGA
>JAHPZR010021458.1:5000-20736 GCA_019787425.1 Platygyra sinensis | reverse complement strand
CCAGTTAAATCACCACCCACCCACCCACCCTAACGTCTAAAAGTCACACCAATTAGACCAACATCAGATTCCGAGCAAGATCCTGGCTACATTTCAATCTGTTTCGGTGCAGGTTACTTGTACTGAAGCTCAACAGCTATGTGATTTCTTTTGGTTACGGATCAAAAAGAGCATCTCATGAAAAGCAAGCTGTCTTTACTGTTTCCAGCGCTCTACGCCCTTGCGAATTGTCGAGAACGCTACTTTGGCTGTCACGCATTGAAAACGTGTTACGTTACAGACCCAGGAAAGAGCGACAAAACGCGAGAATAACAACCAACGCACGTGCGTTTCTCACGCTCCACGATCCGCAAGGAAATAGAGGTGCTGTTTTCCAGCCTTGAATATTAGAAATAAGAATAATTTACCACTTTTTTACTTTTTAAATTTCTCAAAAAACAAACTAATTCGTTTGTCTTAAAGCTAAAGCCAACTCTCACTTGAATGGCACAAAATGTAACCCTATCATGCCCTATGGCAACATCTCAAAAACATGTCAAAGCCTGAAGAAACTGGAAAATGATCCAAAAAAACAAAATTGTGCCGCATTCAAGTAGTCTTAGTGAAATTCAACAACTACGGTAAGTGCCCGTTGTACGGTGCACACCCAACTGAACTACGGCTGAGCGAAGGGTTTAATAGGTGCATCTGGAACTTAAAAAGAAGTAACCTAATGCATTGGAATGCTTAAGCGCTACTCATCTACAAGTGTACAAGTGCAATCCCTAAATCTACAAGTGTAAACTAAAAACCTATCGCCGCGCTCCGTGCATTTCCATGGGCGCACCAGGGTAGGGTGGTGGATCGTCAAAGTCCCGAGACTGACGGGGGTTCCCTCGGTTGTTTGCATTTGGTCGATTTCTGGCGTTGCGCTGGTTACGTGCCTGCTGTGATTGACGGCGCAAAGTCAGCTGACGAGCTGGTTTGCGGTTGGGGTTACTGCTGGGCGTGTGCACGCTGCACAGCTTGATGAAAACCTGCGGGCGCAAAAATAATATTTAACAGTATTCTTTCGCGTACATTCAAGGTCATTTTGAATTTTGTTGTGTGCACGCACGCA
Organism: Platygyra sinensis; assembly: GCA_019787425.1. NCBI lineage: Eukaryota > Metazoa > Cnidaria > Anthozoa > Scleractinia > Merulinidae > Platygyra > Platygyra sinensis. The sequence continues at coordinate 19,637 of JAHPZR010021458.1, read as the reverse complement.
CGCACGCACTCACGCACTCACTCACTCACTCACGCACGCACCGCACGCACGCACTCACGCACGCACTCACTCACGCACGCACTCACTCACTCATTCATGTGCGTGAGCAATTAACATTCATGCCCGTTGATACACGCCGAATAACGGGAAATTTCTACTTCTACTCCGTCGAGGGTACCCGATGATATTGAAAAGCAAAATAAATAACGCGGACGGGGTGTAGCTAAAATCACGCACCATAAGTGTGAGTTAGTACCTGGCATCTTCAGGTACAGGACAACGCGTTGGCCTCATGGTTCAAGCCGGACCACTCCCTAGTGTTGTGTTCTTCTGTTACTCTCACAGTGCTTCTCTCCACCCAAGTGTTCAAATGGGTAAACCGGCGAAGTTAATGCTGCGATGGACTGGTGTAACACTGGGGTAACACTGCGATGGGCTAGCATCTTATCCCAAGGGGAATAGATTTATTCCTGGACGTTTCATGCTACAGAAACAGGGTTAATCTCCTGCCTGATGGGACACTTGACCCGTAAGCATACTTTACCCTTACCTGCCATAAGCAGTATCAAGCCAATACCCATGAGTACCACAGCCCACCAATGTTGCTTGATCCATTCGAAGTATCCCAAGATGGCCTCCTTGCTGAAGAACCTGTCCTTGAGGCGTGATAACGGACCATCGGCGTCCACTGCGCGACACTTGAGGAACACATCACAGTAACCATTGAAGTTATCGCACGGCGCGCCAGGGAAACTGTTTGAGTTTCAAGTTCTTCATACTATCAATGTCTGCTGTCGGCTTACATTCGCCTGTTCCCGTCTTTGCAGCACACATCACAAAGGTGAGCTTCCTGTTGGCATTGACACTCAAAACAATGCAAAACTTGAGGCAATGGAACCGCTGCATTCCTACAGAATGATCGTAATTATATATAAATTATTATACAGTTAGGATGTTAGTCTCGCTTCTCAGAGAAGATTCAGCTCAAACCTAGTCATTCCTTAACACTCCTTTTTAATTTGATAACACCTGTGTTTAAATGTTCACATTTTCTCGTAATAGAGTGAAACCTCGCCTCACGGCCGGGTAACGCTCCCCGTCACCTCGAGTCGCTGCGGGTCACCTCGTTATTGCGGCCCTTGCAATTCTGATGCTAATAAACAACAGTTGTTTGGAAGGCGGCTCAGTTGTGATTATCCTTAGAGCAGTTACACCCTACCCCACTAAGCCATCCCTCACTACGCCAAATTTTTCATAGCGTGTTGGTGACTGGATTCCTCTGGCAATAATAATCAATACAACATTGCATTCAAGTCCGTAAACATGTAAGCACAAACCTACCCCAGATACACACACTTGTCGTCCACTATTACATTCAGTAAGATTGGCCTTGGGTGCTGGGGCTGGACAAGTAGCATTCGTTCCACTTAAAAAGATGTCAAGGACATGCTAACAACAACATCAATGCCAAGTGTTTGTTTGCACAGACATGAATGACTGGCTGGGCTGGCTGACTGGCGCGTGCTGACTGACTGAGCCAACTGACTGACCTGCTGACTGACTGACTGACCTGCGACTGGCTGACTGGCTGGCTGACCAACCGGAATGACCTGCCTGACTGCTGACTGACTGACTGACTGACCAACTGACTGACCTGCTGACTGACCATGACTAAGCTGACGCTGACTATGACTGCTGACTGACTGACTGACTGACCAACTGACTGACCTGCTGACTGACTGACTGACCTGCTGACTGACCTGCTGACTGACTGACTAACTGACTGACCTGCTGACTGACTGACCTGCTGACTGACTGACTGACTGACCAACTGACTGACCTGCTGACTGACTGACTAACTGACCTGCTAACTGACTGACTGACTGACTAACTGACCTGCTGACTGACTGACTGACTGACCAACTGACTGACCATCTGACTGACCTGCTGACTGATTGACTGATTGACTGACTGACTGACTGACTGACCAACTGACTGACCTGCTGACTGACTGACTGACCAACTGACTGACCAACTGACTGACCTGCTGACTGATTGGCTGACTGACTGACCTGCTGACTGACTGACTGACCAACTGACTGACCTGCTGACTGATTGGCTGACTGACTGACTGACTGACTGACTGACCTGCTGACTGACCTGCTGACTGACTGACTAACTGACTGACCTGCTGACTGACTGACCTGCTGACTGACTGACTGACTGACCAACTGACTGACCTGCTGACTGACTGACTGACCAACTGACTGACCAACTGACTGACCTGCTGACTGATTGGCTGACTGACTGACTGACTGACCAACTGACTGACTGGCTGACTGACCGGCTGACTGACCGGCTGACTGACCGGCTGACTGACTGGCTGACTGACTGGCTGACTGACCGGCTGACTGACTGGCTGACTGACTGGCTGACTGACTGGCTGACTGACTGGCTGACTGACTGACTGGCTGACTGACTGGCTGACTGACTGGCTGACTGACTGGCTGACTGACTGGCTGACTGACTGGCTGACTGACTGGCTGACTGACTGGCTGACTGGCTGACTGACTGGCTGACTGACTGGCTGACTGACTGGCTGGCTGACTGGCTGGCTGACTGACTGGCTGACTGACTGGCTGACTGACTGGCTGACTGACTGGCTGACTGACTGGCTGACTGACTGGCTGACTGACTGGCTGACTGACTGGCTGACTGACTGACTGGCTGACTGACTGGCTGACTGACTGGCTGACTGACTGGCTGACTGACTGGCTGACTGACTGGCTGACTGACTGGCTGACTGACTAGCTGACTGCCTGACTGACAGACCGATTGACTGACCGACCAACTGGCCGGCTGACTGACTGAAGGCACTATCCTTGAGTAGGCAATCTTTCTTGCAATGGCAAAATAACCAGTGGCAGTAATCAAGCTCACTGCATTAAGTTTTATCCACTGCTATTCTTAATATCTCAGAAAATACAGGAACAAATCTGCTGTCCAACTATCAACATTATTTTTCGCCTATGTTTACATGTATTTGCCTGCAAATTGTGCAAGAAGACAAGACAAGATTTAATTTTAACTCAGCACGGTTTTACAAGATATGTAGGTTAAATTTACATAGGAATTAACACAGTAGAGCTAAGGAATAAAGAAAAAAATTTAACAATGAAATAGGGAGCGAGTTGGGATCATCCAAATAGCAAAGGCTAATCTAGTGGATGACCCCTATTATAAAATACAGTTATGCAGAATTAAGAATAGATTTTTTTTTATTAAAAGTATTTCTTCATGCCTTGAGGTAGATAATTATTTAGAATAACAATTAAGTATAGAGTTCTTCAGGGTTTTACGAAATATTCTAAGATAATTTGAATTAGTTTTACTTGTAGGCAAGGAATTCCAAAGGTGAGGCCAGTGAATTTTAAGGAGCATAGGCCACATGGGGTAGTATTAACTGAGTTATTGGACTTTGATGTAATTGTTAACAGAAGTTTTCTATGACAGAATTGCCAACAATTTGCATTTTGAAAAGAGGAATAGTCAAACAGTGGTTATGTACTACTAGCAAGCATGTTATAGTCTCATACATGTGAAGGGACACATTATTTTTGTACAAAGGATACTCGCAGTAAGAGGTGTTAGCACACTCTGTACTATTAAGACACAGAAAGGATGAAGGTTGGGGTGAGCAATCTTCACTGCAACAAAGTCCCTGACTTGGGCTGCAAAGAAAGAGAGTCTGATTAAAACAAAAATATTACAGTGCTGATTTTTTTACCGTGAACACCTAAAATATGTCTGGAATGTTTATTGTGTTGTAACCGATCACGTGAGATCTTCACACCACAGAAACCACAAGCAACGAACGGTTTCAGGGCTCGAGACTAACTTTTCAACTTGCTAGCCCAGTGGCTAGTGCCTGGTTTTATTCACTAGCCAAAGCAACTTTTTCACTAGCCAGATACTGTAATATCCATCATCTCATCAAGCCAAGTAAATGCTATCCTGTGTAGCTGGCAGTATGCTTTGAATGAACAACTGGCAAGTACAAAGTTTTCGCGCCCTTGATTCTCACAGAACCACCGTCAACAGGCTTCTGAATTGGCGTGCCGAAAACCATTCTTCTCTTTTAAAATACCGATTCACGATTTTCACGAATAAAATCATTCGTTCCACCTTAACTCTACATACATACATACAGTGTATACGTTGAAACATAGGCATTGATATCATAATTATAGGCGTGGCACAACAACGAAAACCCAAGTTTTCGCTTCCGTGCGGAATTCTCACAGAACTTCGCAACTTGCGGTTGAAAAACATTCCGTCTTTTCAAAATGCTGATTCATGATTTCTCATGAACACAGTGTTTTGTTCCATCTTAACTTTATTTACAAGTTACAAACAAAGGCATCAATATTATATAGGCATTATTCAAATTTTGGAACAATTGCAAATTGTTTTAATTTTTTCATAACGTATACGACCTTCCGATTCCTGCCCGCATAAAACATGATCCCTAGAGCTCCGCATGATTTCATGTATGACTAATCATTAGTGGCAAGAAGTTCGTTTGTCGTTCTTTGCTTTTTACAAAGGGGAAAAAACAAAGTCAATCATTCTTTTGCATTTTAGTAATTTAAAGTTCTTGTTTGGGCTGATAAATTATATATGATATATATTATAGCCAATGTTTTAAATTCTGCATGCTCTGACTCAATTTTGTTTTGTGAATTGGTTTCCTCTGGGCCTCCAGTGCTTACATATTTTCACTAGCCAAAATGGCTAGTGAAGAACTAAAACCACTAGCCAAAATGGATTTTTTACTAGTCTGCGGCTAGTTGGCTACCGTTAGTCTTGAGCCGTGGGTTTCCTATCAGCCAGGGAACAAATTTTTTTCGTTTTGTTTTAACATTCAGTCTTTTTGCAAGTAAACAATTACTTTTCCTGCCCATTTGTTTACAGTATGTGCTATAATAGTGAAGAATACAGGTTTGAGCGATTTTGAAGTAAATTAAGCTGTGCCGGGCGGATGCACGCGACGGTTTGGTGCGCTAATTTTCAAACTTTTTGTAACGATCGAAATCGGAATACATGTAATTAGTTACGCCTGATCACAAATTTGTTCGGCGGTCTTTCCAGTTTGCGATCTTGCGATCAAGGAACTTCTGCTGGCACAGTATTTCGAGGGTTCAATTGTTAGCCCACACAAATCAACCCTTGTTCTACAAAAAATATTAGCAAGGATTATGCTAATCACGATTGTTGGTTTTTTATTATCTTCATGTGATGTCGTTACATGGAAAGCTGGTCGCCGTTGAGTCGTGTTGGCTTCTAAATTTTTTCTTTCTAAACTCGAACGATGACCTACATGCGGTTCTCAGCACCGATCTTGGGGAACAGGGTGTTTCAAATTCCTAATAAGACAGTTTGTATTAAACAAAACAAAAATAATTTGTTCCGTGGCCGATAGGAAACGGTTCGTTGCCTGTGATTTCTGTGGTGTGAAGATCTCACATGTGACTGGTTACAACACAATAAACATTCCAGACATATTTTAGGTGTTCATGGTAATATAATCAGCGCTGTAAAAGTATGTTATCTATGAAAAGAAAAGATATTCACTGATCATTCAAGGAAGAAAACTGCAGGTGAAGTTAGCACAACTGTTACTACGCTCTATACTAACTTATGTTCTTCCTTAGCTTCCACACTTGATGAACGATGTGGAGTGATGTTGGAACATGAATTTTGTGCACAGCAGGGACGTGCACAGGCAGTGGGCACAAATGTCCTTAATGTTAGAGGTGTGAGATGTAACTGGATCCTAAAACACTTAAAACCCCGTTCATAGAGAAGATATCAATGATCTAATAGGCCATTTTACAGTTATGTGCTTAGTTACCTGGCCATGAATGCAAGCGAGGCTGGAGGTGACCTTGCTTTGATACAGACCTCTCAGCTTTTCTCATGTAAATGTAACTAGTTAGCATAAGAACAACTTAATTTGCAAAATAAAAGCAGTGAGGTCTGTATCAAAACAAGGTCAACTCCAGCCTCGCTGCCATTCAGTGGCCAGGTCACTAAGGTGACTACTGTAAAATGATCTATTGTTAGTCATGAAATACATGTATACATGTATGTGAATGTTTGACATACAGTAGATTTGTGAACCAATCAAACTGCCACAAAGTCCATTTGTTGTTACGAATTCTTTTTGCCCTGCTATATTGATATTTAAAAAAGAAACTTAAATTACAATACACAGATTTTACAATTTAAAACAAGCCTTAAAATAAGAACCAGTGAGACAATCTCAGATAGTGCAGAGTGTTATGCAGGACTGTCAGTACCTTTTGAGTCAACTGCTGCCTGTATTTATATTCATTAATACGTTGAAGTAGCAAATGTGATAATTTTACTTTTTTTGCAACTTGATACTTTCGTTTTCCTCCCAAAGTTTGTAACATGATACCCTTATTTTTTCAAAAACATACAAAGGAAGATATGCTCGCTTTCTTCCTGCTGGGGAAAAATGAAATGTTATTAACTTATGAAAAAAATGGAAGAGGAATGATTTTGTTTCTTTTAAGAGGCAAACGATCGATAAACAATTACTAATTTAATTATCAAATAGTCATGTTGTGTCTCGGAATAGCACGCTCTTATTATGTTGCCACCGTTGGTGTTAACAATAAACCAGTTCAAAATACACAATGATATCGATTAATACAACTGAGAAGCGTTTTAACTTGACCAATATTATATCCTACATCGGTGAATGAGTCCCGTCAAAGACTGACTAAATTTATTTGCGGTTTCCGTAAGTGTCACAGTGTCTGCAGCAATATTTAAGAAGTTCATTTCGTCACGACATTACTAATTTTAATGCCGCTAACTCGGAAATGTTTGAGTTGAATACATTTGTGAATTTCTTGTTCGCTTTCATAAGGGAGAATATAAACAAGCGGCTGAGAAGATTGATCCGTTTCCCTCTGTAAAGCTTAGCAAACACGAAATAGTTTGAAAACAGCACACGGCATTTTTGAACTGAGCTTGGGATGATTCCAAAAGGTACGCTGTCACAAAAGCGTTCTTTGCTCTAAAAGGGAGAACTGATATTACCTGAAATATAACTGCTATCGCCTGCTAAGACGAGAGTGCGGTATTGCACGCATGAATCTGAACTCGAGAACGGATTGTATCATGGTGACAAGGCTAGAACGCATGCGTCTTGCATGTTGTATTCTACTATAAGGAAAAGCACTTAACGTTCGTGTGTAATTGTGTATGAAAGGTATCTTTTACCTAACATATAGTGAACACTCGTTTTGATGTCCCTCGTTTTAACACCAACTACATGAGGAACTCTGTAGCTCGTAGAGGAGCAATAGTTTGGAACACGTTGGTTCTCAACTTAATGACGACATAGACAATGTTAAGAAATACGCGATTATGGCAAGACGGTCAAAGACTCTGTTACACCTAGATTTTGACTGCATCTCCCCTCAAACATTAACCAGAAGGGAGGAAGATTTTAAGTATAATTAGTGTTAATGATTAGTCGATACTGGAGTACCACCTTGTATTTTAGAATTTTAAGATTTTATCGTTTTAGACTTGTAAGTAGTGAGTAGCTATATGATTTTAGCTGGTGTATATCCTATTTATTTTCTAATTTATTAGAAAATTTATTTATCTTACTTAATTATTTAGACACGACCCCACAAGCGAAGCGTCCCTTTAAATACTTATCGTGTATAAATAAAGATTATTGATTGATTGATTATTGATTGACACTAATACTAACCAATCTGCGTATGCGCTTCGAGCAAATTGGTTTCGTTCTTAAGAGAATAGTACCACTAGGATAACAAGAGAATATTGGAACCATATATAGTTTTGTGATGTTATCCAAGAAGTAATGCAAGTGAAGTACGTTTTATGTGGCAATCAAAGGTTAATACTCCACCCCTTTAGAACAACGCTAATTAATTACTTGGAAATAATTAATTAAACAAACATTAAAGGTTGCACGTTATGGCCTTAGTGCGTTAGTGCCTTAGCAAAGAGCAGCCCCCTAAACCATCCCAAAAGTGCACTCTGCACTAAAAATGAACCAAGTAAATAACCAGGCATACCATGAGCTCACTCTATATCAGCGGTTTAAACATCTAACCTGTGCAAGGAGGGTCATGAGTTCAACTCCACTCTGGAAATCAAGACTGTACTAACTATTAATAGATTTTGATACTTTTATTCATTACTTCCTTATGTATGTGTAGCATAAGCATGGAAAGTTCAAAACATAAATAATAAACAAGCAACTTGATTTTGTTGGTTTGCCTATAGAACCAAGCACATGGAATAGGCAATTTTACATTTGTGTGCTTAGTTACCTGGCCATGAATGCAAGTGAGGCTGGAGGTGACCTTCCTTTGATACAGACCTGTCTGCTTTTCTCATGTAAATGTCACCTAGCTACATGTAGCATAAGAACAACTTGATTTGCCCAATAAAAGCAATGAAGTCTGTATTAAGACAAGGGCAACTCCAGCCTCGCTGCCATTCAGAAACCAGGTCACTAAGCTGACAACTGTAAAATGGTTAATATTTAAAATATTTTGCTTGTCCTTAAAAATGGAAGACAAGTCCCTGCCTGCTTGGTAACCAGGCTTGAATGCAGACTTGATTTTTACTGTTCTTTCAAATGGGCCATATATTTTTCCCCATATTATATTATACTTCATAGTAAATAAATTTAACTTTATGTTAAGCCCAATTTTTTCTCCACATATTATTTTTGTATCTTCAAAAGTTCTAAAATGAAAATGGAACACAGAGATTAATCCTTCATCTTTCTGGAGTTGTGTAAAATATATTCTGTTGATTGCTTCCTGCACAACTCCCCTCGACTAGCTTACGCTATATGCGAGTTGTACATGTTCTCAGTTTTAAGCGTTAATTATTAATAAAGTTTATTTGTTGTTGTTGTTGTTATTGCATCTGACAACATATTCAGCCCTTTTCACTGATTTTAACCATAAGTATCTGGTCAAACTAATTTACTACAGTCAAAGGGCAAAAATATGACCTTGTCAAATTTTACTTGTAAATTATACTGTGCAACAACTTCAACCAGTTACATTCTAGTAGTGCCATTGTCAGCTGCTGAAACAGACAGCTTTGAAATGATTACTTGGAAATTTGTTTTGACGTCAGCAGTGCAACTGAGTAGCAACAGAATAACCTTATTTGAGATCTGCAGTACACAGAAAACAACTTGCCCTGTTCGGGTGAAAACTATTAATTTTAAAGTAATAATTATTATAATTATGATATTATAATTGTTTGAAACATTGGATTTTTAACTCTACTGAAAAGTTTGGTCCAGTGTCAAAAACCAACTTCATACCCAGAAAACAATTAACCCTCGACTGACACTTTAAATGTCAACTCTGTATAGTTAAGTGCCTTTATTTCAATCCCATGCCGAACAAGAGTTCCCAATTTGGTGACTGAATTTCACTTATTATTTGCTGCATTTTTGTCTTGCTTTTCATTGGCCAAGAGCCCACTTCATGACCTGCAAATAACATTCAGCTCCTGCGTTAATGTAAATATGCTTTTTTGCAAAAAAAATGGCAGATTGCTTCCCTAAGCTACCAGAGATGGATTTAAACAAGATGAAAACAACTTGGTGGTTGAGTGATAACACAAAACTTGAATGAATTTGGTTCTATGTATATATTTGCAAAAATGGAGGATATTTCATGACCGCGCATGGATATGAATATTATCTTCGAGTGTTCAATTCAATATCCCACAAGTTCGCTGCGCTCACTCACGAGATGTCGAGTTGAACACGAGAAGATAAAATTCATATCCACAAGTGGGCATGTAATATTGGTTTATTACATAAACATACTAATGACAACGTTTTTGACGATTTTCTGAAGATTTCCGACCACTTTCCGAAGATTTTCTAAAATTTTCCCAAAGGAAAGACTAACATTTCCGAACATATTTCGGACATTTTCGAAGATTACCGAAGATTTCCAAAGATAACCGAAGATTTCCGAGGGACCGATGATGTTTCCATCATACAGCAACACATCTATTGGTAAGTACTTTTTAAGGGATTATGCAACCATAGTAATGGTGATCATTTTAATAACTATGGCAACACCAACATCCTCACATGTGAAAGATAAATATAGTATCTACACTGCGTGCAATGAAAATATGATTTTTTAGTAGAAGGAAAAACCCTGGCATTTCACAGGTGTTTATGTAAAATGATTATTTGTCAGTATCTCACAGATCAATTATTTACCTCATCCTTTCAGCTTTGGAAAAAAATTGATATGCTCCCATTGAACACATATTACCATATTTGGCTCAACCTTGTCCAATTTTAACAATAGTTTTATTAGTGACCAGAATGGAAAATCTAAGCTGATTGGAACCTGTATTTAGGCACAATTTTCTGCCCTGGAATTTTAAGTGTTACAACGTAATCTTTATTCAAACTTCTCTTGAACTTGAAAAAGACCGAGTTTGTGGTTTTTGGCTTGCAACAAACACTATGTCATCAGGGCATCAAAGGGATCGATATAACCTTGGGAGGCGAATCTGTGAAGCATTCTGATGCCTTTAAATATATCGGTGACATATTGGACAGCAGCCTTTCTCTGAATCAGCATATCAATTATCTAAAAAGAAAGTTCCTAAGATGCTGGGAATTTTTTCAAGAGCACAACCACCATTATCAATTGAAGCAGTGAACAGATTGTTTAAATCAGTGTTTCCTCCAATTTTGGACTACTGCGGTGCTGTTTTTCATCCAGACATAACTAATCGATGATATCAATGACATTAGTGAAGTTGATGAGTGATTAATAGGTAATTGATAGGTAATCAGTTGATTAGTCATTGATTATTGCTGATGATCAATGAGAAATCAATGACTAATCAATAGGCCATCGATTGCATCGATTATTCATTGATTTTCATTCATTAGCTCAAAGGCCAAAAAAATCGGAACTTGTACAAATATTCAGTACTCAAGATGGTTATGTAACTGCTTATGACGGATGCTTGCCTAAGCCGAAGCAGTTTTACTTTGCTGACAAACACCCATAGAGCTTTGCTGATTTGGCTTTGAACGACCTGAGAGTGAGTTGGGTAAAGTCAAATATTGCACAATTGAGAATCATCTGTATTTCTGATTAGCACTTTGCATCAAACACAGATAACAGCTGATGAGAGATCGAAGTGTTATCGATGAATAGTCAATTTAATCAAGGAGTAATCAATGTCATTGATGAGTAATCGATAGGCCAAAAAATTTTTGGGCTTTGATGACTCATTTATTACTCATTGATCATCGCCAATAATCAATGACTAATCAACTGATTATTCATCAATTACTCATTGATTACCGAATGATGTCATTGATCATCTTTTAGTTATGTCTGGGTTTTCATGGATGTGGTAAAGGAAATGAAATAGGCCTGGAATGCCTACAAAGACATGGTGGAAAAATAGTCTTGAACACTGCTCAATTGTCCTACAGAACAGATGGTTACATGTACATGTCTAGGTTTGGACACTCTTACGAAAAGGAGAGAAAACAACCTTGTGAAACTGGTTGAAAAGTGCTTATAATTATAACAAATTAGTTATTGACAGGGTTAAATTGGAATCGGCTAATTTTTTCGTAAAGGAGCAGATGTTTTTAACAATTGTGCAGTATATGAATCCAGTTCTAGCGTTTTTATCTCTTTTTATATGTATATTTTTAGATTTCTTATCAAGCTCTTTAGATCTTTGCATATTTTTGGTCAGGTCATAAAATAATACATGTATGGTAGGGAAAATCAGTTTCCTGAAAACAAGGATCCAGGATTGAGCATCTAAAATAGGGAATCAGGGATCGAGTATCAAGAAAAAATAATAAAAAAATAGAAATATAAAATGAAAATAAATCAATGAAAAAATGAGATGAATTAAAAAAACAAACTGGACACAGCATAAACCCATTTTAAAAGGGGGTTTGCAAAAATACAATCACGTGCATTTATATCAAGATAAGCTATCAAGTGCTCAGAAATCTAAAAACAATGCTGTCAAAGAAACACAAAAAAAATTAAGTCAAGTTTAAAAAACATAAGGATCGAAAAGTACATTATGCCATTGACTATGGCATCTCCAAAGAAAAACATTGGAAAAAAAATACGATATCCATGATAAGAATCTGCATACCGTGCTTGCAAACAGTTTTAATCAAACAGCCAGGTCTGGTGTCACAATATACATTATGAAGTAAAACCAACATTTCAGGGAAATTTCTATTGTCCTGTGGAAGCAAATGCTTGAAGACTTACAAACATATCTTCCAAGAGAAATGAGAATAAACAATGCATCAACACATGGCAAATTACACAGGTGTCAAACTCGGCCAGGACATGTGCCGATAACAGCAGAAACCATGCAGACCTATGACCTCTAATGGCTCAAATCAAATCAAGTACAAGCATTTTATTTTATTTCGTTTACTTCTCTGTTTATTTCAAGAAGTTGTAGTAATTGTTATCATAATATTTATTTATTATTTATTTTTTCTTAATAAGGAATTATGATCCCCGATCCTCAATCCCTGATCCTGAATCCTTGATCCTTAATCCTGGATCTAGTTTCCACGATACCAGGGTTTTGGGAAGTGGGCTGCACACCCCCACCCAATTGGGGGTACCCCTAGGCAGTTTTCACAGGTTTATATTTTTACTTGGCAAAATGTCCACATTTTGGACATAAATGTGACCAAAGTAAGCTAATCATAACTTATTAACAACAAAGTCGCTATGATGTCACTAAATAAATGTTAAATAACAACGACAACAGCAACAATAATCACCTCTCTTCTTCAATGCCACAACTCGACCAAAAGATTTGCGCTTGATAGTGAAATTCACTAATGTGACACTGGCGTAAACCAAATTTAAGCTTAACCACCTGTGAATTTAAACATTTGATTAGTTTATTCAATAATCCCCGCCAAATACGATCGTTCTTCGCTAGTTTTTCTTAACCGCTAGGTTTAGCCAATGTTTTCACCGTGTTAAACACGATGGAAAAAAGGCGACGTCGACAGACCGAGCGACAGAAAAACAACTGAAATATACACTAACCAGAGATGTACGCCATAAGCATTCTCTATTAACATAAACACACACACGCTTTTCTTCATTCCTTCAGGTAAAAGAGCTGACTCTGTATCATGAGGATTTGTTTCATGTATGAAAACTCTCTTACCTTTGTAAATCAGATCAGCGAAACGACTCTAGAATACGGATCAAGCTCAGAAGATCAAGCTAGATCACACAAAATCCGCCATTACAGAGATCAGAGATTACACTGGAACCCAGTCTCTCATGTGGACGCCGGTTTTATGTCGCCGGGCATGGGGGAGGGGTGGGGTTAGGACAAGGCACTTAAACATGACGTCACATACGATCAAAAAGCGACTAGCGGAAAACGAAAATATGAATATGTCCTCTGTGTTCTTTAGATAAATAAAATGAAAATGGCATAAAAGCAGGAATGAGGGAGCCGTGGAACGGGCGAAAAAACCGAAACCTAAAAGATGGAATCGTGGAAAGGAGGAATGGCGGAAAACCCCCAGTTCCCTAACGACGGAATTGCGGGAAATCACCCGAACTTCGTATAACTATAAAGCCCCCTGTTTTTATGGAAACGAAGAGTTGGGAAAAGTGAAAAAAGGGATGAAAACAAATTTAAAGTTGCTTTCCTACTCTCCACACCCCCCTAAAAAAGGGACTAAGTAATAATTATTTCTTGTTAAATGGACAGTGTCACCCTATTTGGCAACTTTATAAAAAGCTAGAAGGCGTCTTCGCATCAACTGAATTCCAAAATTAATGGTCTAGTTTTGTTATTAAAGATTGTACTGAAACTGTTTCCTGTCGCCTGTCGCTGCGGATGGCAAGGATGCAAATGGATTGAAACTTGAAAAAATTGGCCAATTTTTTCAAGATTTGATGCTACGTCTTCAAAAAACTCCTCAAGAAATTTATTATGATTAGCCCTCTCTGATAAAATTTATTTGATATCTTCGTCGTAACCTTACAGAAGCATTTTGTTTATGAGGAAAGCCTTAAAGTAATGATTTTAACACAGAATTGGCCTAAACCTGCAAAATCCTCGTGACACTGCCCCATTAATGTTACTGTTAAGACTTTGATATCCTTCATATTTGAAAAATTGAGCACTGATTCTCGATAGGTGTGTTTATTTAACCCACTTGGATAGTGCTTAGTCCAGCCTTGAGGACGATTTAATCGTAGGTTAGCGCTAATCAGCTTTCGAACAACTGGTGTCTAAATTTTGACTGTACATTCTGCATAAAACTGAAGTAATTATTAAAATTACGTACATCGTGGGGATAAGAAACACACAGAGTTCCAGGTAGGCTATATATAGAAAGAGGGATACAACACGGGGAAGCTAGGAATGGTATAGAACTGTGTGGGATACGGGGGTGAAATGAGGGAAAGCCGACAGGAAGGGAGGAAAGAGAGAAAGCCTGAGGTTAGTGATGAAATC
>JAHPZR010021458.1:0-2500 GCA_019787425.1 Platygyra sinensis | reverse complement strand
AGACAAGGGATACGTTTTAAATAAACGCGTGTGCAGGAAACAAAACTGTGCATCCAAACAAGAAACCATGCAACGTATACTTCGGTCTTAATTTTCTACAGACGAGTGATACCTTTTAAGCGAAACACCCGTGTCAACAAATCAAACCACAAACGCACACAACGAAAAGCATGTGCAGACAAAATTAATTTTTAAACTACGCATGCAAATAAAACAAGATCGGAACCCACGCACGCAATGTATACTTCGTTCTATAAACTTCTTCAGACAAGTTATTATACGTTTTAGCAGCGAAACGCGTGTGCAAGAAACGAAGCTAAGGATCCAATTGAGACAAGAAGCCATGCAATATATACTTCGTTCTTTAAACTTTTGCAGAAGAGTGATCGTATGAACAAATCGCATCATATATGCGCATACAATAAAACGCGCTTGCAGACTAAATTAAATAGCAGGGGCACCCGACGATAAAATTAAGCAAAAAAGCCTCTGAGGGATATTTCTGGGCTCCTTGTAATGTTTAAAGACTGTTTAAAGAGTTGTTTTAATCCGCTAGAAAAATTTGATCTGTTCGGATTTCTTAGCTAAAGATTGAAGTGCCCGAAAATTTTAGGGAATGAACTCTTCATTTCAGAATTTGCTAGCTGAACGTTACCTTCGAAGAGCTTCTCTGCGAACCTTTTTCTTACCCGAAAATGCTAGGCGACCGTTTTTAGAGCCAGAAATTTCAAAAATATCCCTTCCGAAAATCTAAGGGACTATTTTTCCCTGCATTTCTCTGGTTGCGAGTCTTTTAGGTGATGTTTTATTAAGAAATCAGTAGCTTTTTGGCAATGCATTATCCGAAAGTCTTAGAACGGGTAGACTCTCCCGAACAGATATTTCATCGAAGCTTCTCGTTGGGTGCCCCTGAAATAGGCACGCAAGGAAAGCAAGAATCCGCGCACACAATCTTTATTTCATTGTACAAACGTCTGGAGACGTGGAAGCGAATGAAACCACACACACATACACTTCAGTCGTTGTAATAACGTTTGTTCAGACAAGTTATATTTATTTACCAGCAAATATCCGCGTTTCACAGAGCCTCTGCGGTTATTTGTCAAGTATTATTATCGTTCATAACATAATCATAAAACTTGTTCCAACTGCATGTGCTAATTTATTCCCTTTTAGCTTGTTGTCGCGAATTAGGGTCACTTACATTCCGCGCACATTTTTATTTTTGCTCGTGTGGTTTGGTTCTTATGTAATTCGTGTTATTCCGTTCTCGCTTATTTACGCTGGTTGACGCAATAGCCAGGGGAGAAACACACAGTGTGCTGGGGAGGGAGTGAAATAAGGGATATGATGCGGAGGTAGGAGGAATAAGAGGATGGGGAAAAATTGGAAGGGTTAGAAGAGAGGAGAAGACTGGATGGGGAAGGGTTGAACAGTAAGAGCCAAAAAAAGGGAGAGACAATGAAAGGATAGGCTTAAACAAGCAGATAAACGAAAATAAACAATGGAACACGACCTGTAAGGAGGGCTTTGAAGTCGGGGGCATTAATTTTCTTTCTTTTTCCTCCAACAAAATGAAATCGGGGTACAAACGATACTCACTTTTTGAACAACTTCCTTTTTAATTAAGGTGCAGACGGTGGATCTTGAGGCTGGGTTTTCACTAGCAACGGAGTCGTAATTAGAAGCATAGAGCAACACGACCCAGTAAAAATAAAACTGACGGAGTCGAAAGAAGAACATCCATTCCACTTATGACACCGTCGCTTATGATCCAGTGAAAACTAAATTGTCGGAGTCGGAAGCAGAAGCGCAAGAATAAACCAATCACAGGACTCCTTTCTGGGCCTTGTGATTGGTTGGTTCCGTCGCTTCTGCTTCCGACTTCGACAATCTACTTTTCACTGGAAGCTGCTGGATCGTGAGCGACGGAGTCGAAAATATAATGGAATCCGAAGAAAAGGAACGTTCTGATTCATTGGACTCCGATTCCGTCGAGATTACAACTCCGATTTCACTGTCGTAAGCTCCCTAACGATCCGACCACGACTGAGTCGCGAGTGTAAACCAGCCTCAAGGGCTCTAATACCTTCAGATACCACTTTTCCTTCAAAAAAACATTCTTTCGAAGTATGAAGATTCAACATCTCTGACCATTGCCAAAACGTATTTTTAAACGATTCTACTCTAACTCCTTTTTGATTTACGTTTAAGAAATATACTGGCCTCGGTTGTTCGAAAGGTGGATAACGCTATCCACGAGATAATCACTATCCAGTAGATAGCATGGTTTGTTCTGTTAAAACTTATCCAGTGGATAGCGATTTATCCGGTGGATAGCGTTATCCAGCCTTTCAACAACTGGGGCATGGTAGCTATATTTTAACATAGCAACTCCTATAGCAACGGTTGTTTAAAGTCCAAAAGTCCTTACAAAATGCATTCAATCCAGCGCATTTAAATACACTTTACAGGAAAGATCTAGAAATGTGTACTTAGA
>JAHPZR010021457.1:2500-10199 GCA_019787425.1 Platygyra sinensis | reverse complement strand
TTAGCAATAGAGGGGTTATATAGAGAGGGGCTTTAACGTGGGATTTTACGGTATTCGTTGCATAGCCTCCCATGGACCCTTAGGCACAAAAGTCCTCCTATTAGTTCCCATTGATGAATTTAAAATGAAATCTGAAGTTTGTAATAGCCTCAAGTTATCCTCATTAAAATAAGGGCTCTAGAAGATAGATCTCCCAAAGGCGAACTGATCAGAACGCTTCTTATCTTCATTTCGAACTAACTAAACCTTAACCCAGCTGCAATCTGTGATAAACATGTGTTACGAATAAACTAGGATACAATAGACTTATCTTTGGTCTTGCCATAATACACAACATTTGTCAATCTAGTTGAGGGTTTGTACACAGAAAGAAGAGCCTCACAGTTACTCAGATGGTCAGACAAATGGGCAACTGGAAGAAATGCTGGCGCACCGCTGGGATGAAGTATGACGTCCAGGCCTTCAGAGGTACTGTTCACCACATCGGCTTCTAACAACTGTAGCAAAAAAGGAGAGCACAGAAAGTGCTTAAAGCGAAAAACGAATACAAAACAAAAACATTTGAGCCATATTTAAAGCTCTTTCTAAAAAGAGTTTCTTTATCTCGCTTCACTCATTTATGTACCATATCTATTACATCTAGTGAGGTCTTCTCTATAGGAAATAAAATTGTTCTGATTGATAAGGTCAGTTCACGTGTTTTGTACTCAGTGGTTGAAGAACGTTCGCAATATGGTTCAAAGGGTTCAGCATGGCGTAGTCGTGAATTTGAACTGATCTAGATATATAATAACACGGCGTGTGGAGAAGCCCAATCACGTTACAGCTTTAAGATGTTCCACTTGTTCGCTTAGTTGGAAAGCGGAGTAAAGAACAGCAAGTGATAAAAAGACTGAGGATTAAGGTCGGCACACACGAGGGGACTAATCCCTGCGACTAGTCCCCGCAACAAGTCGTGGGTACAAGTCCCATCGTGTGAGCTGGCAATTTTTGCTTCAAAATCTAGTCGCAGGGACCAACTTTGGTCCCTGCGACTAGTCCCACGAATTCAAACCAAATTGAATTTTTGGGACAAGTCCTTGCGACTTGTTCCTCAAAACGCTTTGTGTGAACTGTTCGTGGGACAAGTCCCTGCAACCAGTCCCCAGTCGCAAGGACTAGTCCCTTTGTGTTTGCCGACCTTTAAGGCGACGACACAAAAGCCCCAACCCCTCGCCTTTTTTTACTCGCTGTTAAAAAGCCTGCAACAGGTTACTTACAGCTCCTACAGCTTTACCATCCTCCAGAGCAGGACCAGGCCTAGAGCTTGTCTGCAAGCATACAAACACAGTTTCAGTGACATACAATGAACCTCGTACTCTGCAACGCATGGAAGTCCAAGAGTTATATCGAAACTGAACACTTCTTAAATACAATATATTTTAGCGAGGCAATCAAAGTAACAAGATTAAAAACAAGTCGGACGATTTGATACCTTAATCTGGAACCACATTCTAAGAGCTCAGAGGAAAGAAATGAAAAAACACTGAACAGTACGGACAGCGTTTCAATGTAGCGCATGTAACATTGAAGCTTTAGATTGAGCGTCTAGAGCTTACAAACTTGGAAGATCAAATCAACTTTGTTAACTAAACTTGAATAACAATTCTCTGTAATGTATTCCAATCCGAGTTCAGCTGAAAATTGGCAGTTACTTTGGTTGGTTGTTGTTTGAGCGCCATACCTTAAATGAAATTTTTAATTTGGCCTGATCAGGCTGACAATTGACAACATGGCACAACATCACTTGACCAATGTAGAACGCACTTCGAGGATCAGTATCAGCTGGAATCCTGTTCATTCCAAAAAATACAACAGTCATTCTGCGATGTGAATTATCAGCCATTGTTTAAGACAGACACAACCCAACGTAGATTCAAGAGTGCACGCACTTCGACTGAGCAAACTGCTACGCAAATGCTCAAAGCAGATAAATGGGATTTAGTTAAACTACATGTATCAGAAGTAAATGCACAAATTATAGTGGCACTTGCCCACAAGACACAGTCTTACCAGCTTTTTTGCTTTCTTTTTCTCTCTAATTAACTAAGATGCGGTTCGTAGATGACAAATTACGAACTCGTGGCGAACGATTGAATATAAAGTACAGTACGAACAACTAGTCACTTCCACCTACGGACACTTGTATGTAGACCATTTGACAGTGTAGTGCACTAACCCTTTTTTACATAATTACACTGTAAATTATTTGAAACGCAATATTCGCAGCACTCACCCAAGTTCAGTTCTAGGCACAATTCCCTTGACATTATTATAGAATGTCACAAGGCAGCCAAAGTCTTTGACGGTGGTAATGAAACCGTGAGAGCTGACTCCTGGTTTAGCATCACTGAAATCAGTGATAAGAGGATAAGAGGACTCCACTAGTGTCTTTTTGTGAGTCAACAGCATTCGGCGACGATCCGGCTCAATTGAAAGAACCTTACAGAATGACAGAAATTCAGCATCCTTAACTACTAACTTGTAACATTATTTTACGTTTTTTATTATTTAAAGACTGCTCAGTGACACCAAGTCATCGACACCATGACCTGATCTCCGCAATAGCGATTTACTAACCGGCTGTTAGCTGCATGTGACTGACTGTTGTGTTCTGTGTCGTTATTTTTACCGTTGTGATTAAAAATTGGCCAATCTGATTTCGATGTATTAAAATTCGAGCATGACTTCAAGGCTTTGGCTGGGGAAATCACATTGATACTCAATTTCTTTTGTTTATGCGTTATATTAGACATAATCTAAGAGTGTTAAATAAATTGGAACATGATGGCGTTTAGTTTGTTCCTTAACCCACACTTGTCATAGACGGTCTCTCTGAAGCCATCTCTTGTGAAAGCTGCATCAGAGAAGAGCCTTCTGACCAACTTCAAGGACGTGGAGGTAAGTAACGTATTTTATAGTATGTACTTAAATAGTAGATAGCGTTGAAAGCGCGCGCTGATTGGCTAGTCAAACTCCTACTATCCTTTGCTATCTTCCTCCGAGCGCGGTGGCCTCATGGTTAGCGCGCTCGACTCCGGGGTGAGCGCTCCGGGTTCGAGCCCTGGCCGGGGACATTGTGTTGTGTTCTTGGGCAAGACACTTTACTCTCACGGTGCCTCTCTCCACCCAGGTGTATAAATGGGTACCGACGAATTTAATGCTGGGGGTAACCCTGTGATGGACTAGCATCTCATCCAGGGAGGAGTAGAAATACTCCCAGTCGCTTCATGCTACAGAAACCAGGATAAGCTCCGGCCTGATGGGCCACTTAGCCCGAATGCAGACTTCACCTTTTTTACTCGGGAAAAAAAAAATGGCGTCCCGGTTTGCATCCGTGACAAGTGAAGAAATCATCCAAATTAATTTTTTGTGGTGTTTATTATCTCACTTTTAGTATATGCTAAAACAACTATTCACCTCATTGTCTAGCCACCTCCACTTCGGTGAATAGTTGTTAATTAACCACAGGGTTGGTGAATTGTTTGTGGATAACGAGAAGCCAAAGAACGTAAATGCTTAGGGTTGACTTCCATGGATTTGTTCTTTATTTCCTTACACGGAAGTCAATTTTAACTGGGTTTACAGATCGTTCGCAAGTAATTTAGAGAATATGTTTGGATGGCTTGCATTCGAAAAAGTTGAACCACCTTAACTTTTTTACTTAAAAGCGAACCATCAAAATTTCTATTTCGTTACACATGCATCTAAATAGACCAATAAAACGACAACAAAGTATGCAAGAAATGAATGCAGAAACAGTTAAAAAGCCAATCAACTTTTAAAAGTAGGTTCTATATGTCATTGCATTTTCTATTCCAACTTACTAATGTTAGCAATCCTTCCATAGGTGGGAATGATTTTGCCAGGTATTGTCAAGAAAGTGATGAGTTATGGAATATTCATCGAATTCTCTACAGGAATTTTTGGCCTTGCTCCAAACTCTGTAAGTAAAACAAATATGATCTGTTCATGTTGTCCTTCAGCAGACCTTCTATTTTTAATATTTTATTTTAGAGACGATTCTTAAGCGCTTTTATAGATTCTTTGTATAGACTCTCCATCATTAGAGCTTTGTATTCTACTCACACTATTGCTATAGTTTTCATACGTCACATCTTTTACACATTTCACTCTACACTTTCTTTGCATATATATAGCGTGCGCGGAATATTTTCTACACCCCTTAAGGTCGGCACACACGATGTGACTAGTCCCTGCGACTAGTCCCAGCAACAAGTCGCAGGGACTAGTCGCATCATGTGAACTGGCCATTTTTGCCACAAAATCTAGTCGCAGGGACCACAATTTGGTCCCTGCGACTTGTTCCACGAATTCAAACTGGTTTGAATTCGTGGGACTAGTCGCAGGGACTAAAGTTAGTCCCTGCGACTAGATTTTGAAGCAAAAATGACAAGTTCACTCGATGCGACTGGTCCCTGCGACTAGTCGCAGGGACTAGTTGCCAGTTCACAGGATGCGACTTGTCCCTGCGACTAGTTGCAGGGACTAGTCGCAGGGACTAGTCCCATCGTGTGTGCCGACCTTTATGATGCCGTTGCTCGGCGAAAGCTTGGTTTTTAGCTTTTACTTTTAAACAGCAGTTCAAGGCCTCAGTAGAATAGTTTTATATATAGCAAAGATAGTTTTAAGCAGTGAACTTACAGATTTTATTGCTTGCTTGCAGATGTTGATTTGGTAAGGTCGCGTGTCAAAATTTTAGATTTATCTTCGCATGGTATAAGTAACTTTTCTTCATGTAGGATATTACCTTCAAATTTAAGGAACTTGAACATCAATGAATAGTTTACAAGGTAGATCAAACCGTCACCAAAGGTGTACTGGTAAGCCAAAACGGAAATAAAGATGGTTAACGACTTTTAAGGTATAATGATCGGTGGATTTTTATGAAAAATGCGAAAAATCTTTTTTTCGCTGTTCAAATTGAGAAGACTGAGAAGAATAATTTGCAAAAAGAATGGAGAAAAAAGCTTTTTTACTTTTTACGATAAAGAGAAAAACTATTTTGGAATCTCATTAAACCTCTTACGGCGTCTTGAGACCTCTAATTAAAATTCACCGTCAGTTATCACATGAAATGCGAATTGCGGTGTGATATTTTCTTTGCGCAAGTGAAGTGTTCTCAATCTGGTAGTTTTTTAGTGGAAGGAAACACCCGCGTTCAGAACATCAAACTTTAGGAGGAGGTAGAAAAAAAACCAAACCACATCTGCAAAATCGCCGACACCCTTTTTGAGGGTGATATGTGAAAAAAAACATTTCCGATGTTAATCGCGCCGCTCCGATAATTCACGCGCGAAAGCGAACCAGTTTAAGCGAAGCAGTGTTTCTGGGTATTTCTTTTCATATCACTTCGACAATAACTTTTTAGAAAATTTCAAAAACATGATTGTATTCTGATAACTATTTTAATAGAAAAAAAAGCTTTCAAGAAAAAAAGCTTTCAGAAAATGTATGGGTTGATGGGGTTTTCTTTCAAAGCGCCAGCGCAAGAGCGCGATTTCCAAACACTGTCAATCCACCTACCATGATACCGTTCCCAGTTGTTTCAAGTGCGTGTTTTTTTTCATATTGCTGTTGGCATACTTGTAACTCCATGTTCTTCCTGTTTTGTTCAGTTTCTAGCTGATCACTTTGTATCAGAACCTGCAACACACTTTCAGACTGGACGGACGGTTATGGCAAAGGTTTGAAATCCTAAAATCACTTCACGTCTAGTATCCGCCAAATAAATAATTGGATTTTCCTTTAAGCGCAGCACAGTAGTGGTGGAAATATTTCTTGGCAGTTTGTTTGTCCTTTATTCAACTCTTGACTCTTTTGTAGTCGTCTTTCGAGAGACCATTGAATGTTAACGAGAGAGGCGCGAGGGTTGCCTTCCCGCGTTGTTGCCTTCGTTGCGCGCTACGCTTGGCTCGTTTTCATCTCTATCGCAAAATAAGAGGCGAATAGGAGAAGACTGAGAACGAGAAAGAGTTCAACTGACTCATTTTCCGTTAACTCGACAATGCTTTGATATAAATGTGACGGCAGATGTCATTTATTCGTTCTTGGGAATTACAAGTGATCGAGTGATTCAGTTTAAAGTTCTCCTTTTTGCGCCCATTCCATCCTTCATAAGTAAGACGCACTTTAGTTTCAATCGTTGTCTGCTTTAGTTTGAGCAATTATTTGAATTTTTTGTAATTGTCCTCGAAAAATGTAACAAAATGATACTAATCCACACCAGTATAGATCTTCAAGTTCTGTAGTATGGGTAAAACCTTGAATCATTCTGACCTCACTCTTATCCCATGTCAGGTGACTGAGATTGATGTGGAAAGACAGAGATTTCTAGTCAGCCTCAAAATGTCTGACTGTTGCCCAGATCAGAGTACAGAAGCAAGCTCTGCGCCTGGTGTGGAATTACTGGAAAGTTATCTCTCAGAAAGACGGCACATTGTTCAGCAGCTGGCATCGAGTTCAGGTAATACTTGACCCTTTCACCACCAAGGGTCTCCCTTTGACGAGTAAAATCATCTGGCGTTAGACGGAGTAAAATCTATAAGTGGCCACTGGTGGTGAAGGGGTTAAGGGAGATAGTTTTTTAACCCTTTCACCACCAAGAGTCTCCCTTTGATGAGTAAAATCGTCTGGCGTTAGACAGAGTAAAATCTATAAGTGGCAACTGGTGGTGAAGGGGTTAAGGGAGATAGTTTTTTAACCCTTTCACCACCAAGGGTCTCCCTTTGATGAGTAAAATCGTCTGGCGTTAGACAGAGTAAAATCTATAAGTGGCCACTGGTGGTGAAAGGGTTAAGGAGAAGTTTAGTATTGCTGTACTTTGTAGCTCACGTACGCGTACAATAAGAGCGACAACCTAGACTGAAATTATTGGCGGGTGGCAAACGAGGAAACATTGTTGCTCATGACGTTTCCTTGCGCGCGCAAACTGGGAAACATTTGTTGCGGACACAAAATGTTTCTTAACAAAATCAGAAACATATTTTGTGTCCGCAACAAATGTTGCGCGCGCGGGCAAACGGGGAAACATTTGTGTCGGCAACAATGTGTCCGCAACAATGTGTCCTCGTTTGCCAGGGCCTTATCTAGTGGTTATCTCGCTGAACACTATTAGCAAATGCGGTGGAAGCTCTAAATGTGATGGTGAAAGCGATGGTGATTTCATGGTTAATTCAGCGTAAGGTAAGAGACTCCATCCCTGCAATTTTCTGACTTGCTTCCGATATGTCTTCGTATGTAAGTTTCACATGTTTACTTTTACTTTTTGTTCCCGAAATAACGCTATAAATGCTAGCTTGGTTGCTGTTGAGAATCCTTGAAGTTGACCAGTGGCTGGTACTGCTATAATAATACTTACTTTAAATATAACATGACGTATTTGAAAAGGAAGACGTTTAGCCCAGACTAAAAATATAACTAAAAATAAAACGTATAACGGATTAAGGATAAGAATTAAAGCAATATTTAAACAACAGCTAGAATTGCCATTTATTTATTTTTTTCTATTTTGGCGTTTGACAGAGGAGATGAAGGTATTGACCTCTTTGAATCCTGGAGCCTGGGTCGAAGCAAAGGTGATGTAATATCGTATCAACTATAGATATGTCTGTTTATGTTGAAGAACAAAGAGTCATTG
>JAHPZR010021456.1:0-45816 GCA_019787425.1 Platygyra sinensis | reverse complement strand
TTTTTTTATATATATATTTTTTAATATAATAAATACTCTACTTACAGTGTTACGTACTTGCATTAACAATAACAATGCAACACTTACGGATGATTACATACATTAACTACATTACTTACGATATTTACAATCCTGGTTACTGAAAAAATTACAATGCTTTCCTTTAATTAATATCATTCTACAATAATACAAGTATGTACATGTAATAAAACACGGAAAGAAAATAGAATGAAATAAGAAAGAAAAAAATATATATATATAACGCACGAAGAGGTTTGTTAACAATGTTTTACTACATTAGGCTAGATTCTCAATTTTCCACTGCATTTTTATCTTATTTATTAACTGTAAATTATTAGGGTTTTTCTCATTAATTTTGCAACTATACGTGTACCTTTTTAATAGTAAGATAAGCAGATCCAGTCGGCGTCGGAGATTGTCACTTATAGCAGGAGTGGGGTAATTCTGAAGAAAAATTTGGTCCACCGATAAATTTATGCGAGTGTTGTTTAGGGTGTTAAACCACGATAAGATTTCTTGATAAAATTGAACATTCATAGGGCACTCCAAAAAGGTGTGCTCTAATGAATCAGGATTTTTGCATTGAGAACATGTGTCATCGTTCCTGATTTTGAATAGCTTGAGTTCCTTATTAGTTACTAAAATTCTGTGGAAAGCCTTAAAACCAAATTCTCTCAACTTTTTGTCACTCGTTGTTTTGTAAATTTTGTGTAAGATCTCTTTCCAACTAGAGTCAAAGTTCGGAAAACGTCTACACCATGTTTTAACAGCGGTAGGCTCTGTCCTAACTTTTTCCTGAAGTAATTTGTAGTAATCTTTACATCTAAAATTTAGTTAAAGAGATAACTTGGTTTTCAGACAAAATAGAAAAGTATCCCATTCCTTCGGGTAAAGTGAGTATGTACTGTAAATAAAGTAATGTTATTTTTTTGTAACTAAAAACTAAAACAGAGATTTGTAATTAAGTGAGTTTAAGTGTTAATAAATGTCATTTGCAAAAACAAAAAAAAAAGTTTCATTCACCTAGTACATAACTAATAATATCTCTAGTTACAGTACTTTATCCAAGTCCTTTATGAAACAAAAAACACTTTTGCCTTCGGTTGTTGTGGGGTTACCCTAACAGTAGTACCCACTGACAATGTTTAGGTATTGTATTTATACAGTAATTTTCCTGATGGTGGGGAGTTGACAGTGAGAGTTGTGACATAGCATAGTATGGCCATCCCTGTCAACTCTTGATCTCTCAACATCTTGATCTTAATTGCTATGGCAACTGCTAGCTAACTGCCCAAGGTTCCTTTATATGTGCCAATCTTTTGGAAAATTATGTAAATTGTGAGGTGCTCTTTCTTGCAGATAAAAGAAGATATCAAGTTAAAATTCTCAGCACTTCTTCCTGGCATGCTGGTTAAGGCATCTGTGACTCAGGTGAATATTTATTAATTTTAAATTATTAAATTTAATTCATTGTAAGAGGATGACTCATAATTTCCCCTTTGATTTATGGCCCCAAGCTAATGCTTGTGGGTGATCAATCAAAGGGGAACAAACTTGTTCCATTTAACTTAAAGAATGTACCACCAACTGTACAGGTAAGAGGTACTTGAGTAACAACAACAACAACAACAACAACATCTTTTATTTAAACACGGTGTGTTTTAAAGCTAATATAGCTTATGGGGTCGTGTAAAAAATGTTAACAAAATGAGGTAACAGACTTGTTTGTAAAACTTTTTTTTATATTGACAGTAGTGTTAACATATTCATATACTGTACTCTGACTTAGTCTTTTCATTGGACTATTTTCATATCAGTCAACTCATAGTGGTCTAGTCCTAAATTTCCTTGGAGGATTTGAAGGCTCTGCAGATGTCCTTCATTTGCCAAATTGTGGTGCAGGAGATGGACAAGACATGGAAGCTGCCTATCCAAAGAAGACAAAGGTATTGCAATGTTAGTGTATGGAGAAGACCACATGCTGCCAAACTTGGAGATGACTGGATGAAAAAAATAATTATATGTACGGTATTTCCAGGTCACAAGGCAGGTGAAGTCCAGTTTGGCACTCAGAGAAATGTTTTAATTCCAGTTGTTTACTAAATAAATTAATTGAACTAGTTAAATATGTATCTTTCATTTAAAGCTGTCCACACTGTTTATCTAAGTTTTCATATATACAATTTTTTCAAAATTTGCTGTAAACATGTGTGTCTGTGTATATTATCAAGGAATCTAACAATCTGACAATATGATTAACAATCAAAATTATGGTGCTTAATTTGGCTTGAAAGGCTTGATTTAGGTCCTTGAACTTTAATTTGGCCCAGAAAGGTTAAAATCCCTGCTTTTGTGAGAATCTACACATATAAAATAATGTTCATCCATCTGTTTTCTCTATTAATTTTGTAGGTTAAGTGTCGTCTGTTGTATGTGAATGTGAATACCAAGACAGTGGGACTAAGTCTTCAAGAGAACGTCATTTCCAATGAAGCTGCCAGCTTTGGTCATTGGTCAGTTGGTGATATCATTGATGATGCTGCTGTTATCAGAGTGGATCAGGGACTGGGTCTACTATTGAGGTTGTCTGATGGTATTTTTGGATTTACTCATGTAAGTTTGTTCTGCATTATTATTTTGTCTGCAGACAAATTTAATAAATAATGATAAATCATCTTTATAAGAGGAAGTGCCCGTGACATAAACACTTTGTACCCAGAGAGTTCTTCCATAAAAAAGTAAATTAAGCATCTACCAACGTGCCCCGATCGTTCCTGGACTATTCAAGTTCTTGTAATCTCCTGAATTAGATACACTGTATACACGGTATTGTTGAATAAAACTTTGTCTAAATGCTAGTACAAGGAAAAAAGTCTTGATTACTCTGAAATACATATACAGCTGTGAGGATAAAGTCTGCAAACAATGTACATCAGGGTGGTGCTTACATGTATCTGTAGTCTGTGACTACTGAAGGACTATTCCTCCCCCCCCCTCTTCCCCCCCCCCCCCACCCAGATGGGTTAGGGAGTGAGTGGTGGTGTCATGGTTAGTGCATTTGACTCTGTATCAAGCCGTGCGGGTCTGAGCAATTCAATTTGGTTGTTTCTTGTCAAGTTTGTCATTGACAGTGCTTAGAATGTATTTCTTGTTGGACTTAAGATTTCTAGAGTAGCAGATGAACATGTGGACAAACTGGGAAAGAAATACAAAGTTGGAAGCACCCACAGGTACATGTTCAATTTCACTTAAACTCAAAGTTGTAAATGTACTTTCTTTTGTCTTGTAGTACATCTTGACAGACCAAGAAAAAGCCTTTAACATTTTGACCTTAAGAATGAAATAAACATTTGTTTACTATGTAATGCCGAGCGCTTTCTGCAGGCCGTAAAAATACCTCTACCAGTGGTTTTGCATTGGTTTTGTTCAGCTATTTAAATGTGCTTTCTTTGCTCTCTTGGCTATTGTGTTATAACGGTGGACGCGTACGCACGGGCAAAACCGGTGAAAGCCACGGCTTATGTGCATATGATTTCAGGCAGTCCCTTTGTACATTGCAGTGGAACTTGAACATGCTATATTATATGTGTACTGTAAATAATTACTAATAGAATGAGAATGATATTATTTTTGTGCAGGTGTCGTATTCTTGGCTTCAATTTCTTAGATGGTTTGGTTAACTTGACCATGGAAACGTAAGTTTCAACTTCTTATATCTTGATTTTGCAAAATTCTGATATTACCCCCCTGATGTACATGTAATATGCACAGAGAGTTTTTGCTCTTTTGGGCTTTGGAAACATCTGGCAGATGTAAAAGGGCTAGGGCTACAGGTGTAAAGAGATTACTGAAAAACACCAAGTGAACATAGTAAGCTACTGCCAGCCTGCTTCATGTATTTTCAATGATTTAAATTAAATATAATGAGTTACTGTTGGCTGGGAACAAATGAAAACACGACCAGCCATAGGCAGCTATACAATGTAACTTGTTTTTCAAACTGACTTCAAGTGCTTCAAATGTGGCTTTACTTGTTAGGTCTGTCATTGAGCAGCCATTCTTGCGCTATCATGATATCAAGCCTGGAGCTTTGATTAAGGTAAATGTTACCCCCTTAGGCACAAAAGTCCTCCTATTAGTTCCCATTGATGAATTTAAAATGAAATCTGAAGTTTGTAATAGCCTCAAGTTATCCTCATTAAAATAAGGGCTCTAGAAGATAGATCTCCCCAAAGGCGAACTGATCAGAACGCTTCTTATCTTCATTTCGAACTAACTAAACCTTAACCCAGCTGCAATCTGTGATAAACATGTGTTACGAATAAACTAGGATACAATAGACTTATCTTTGGTCTTGCCATAATACACAACATTTGTCAATCTAGTTGAGGGTTTGTACACAGAAAGAAGAGCCTCACAGTTACTCAGATGGTCAGACAAATGGGCAACTGGAAGAAATGCTGGCGCACCGCTGGGATGAAGTATGACGTCCAGGCCTTCAGAGGTACTGTTCACCACATCGGCTTCTAACAACTGTAGCAAAAAAGGAGAGCACAGAAAGTGCTTAAAGCGAAAAACGAATACAAAACAAAAACATTTGAGCCATATTTAAAGCTCTTTCTAAAAAGAGTTTCTTTATCTCGCTTCACTCATTTATGTACCATATCTATTACATCTAGTGAGGTCTTCTCTATAGGAAATAAAATTGTTCTGATTGATAAGGTCAGTTCACGTGTTTTGTACTCAGTGGTTGAAGAACGTTCGCAATATGGTTCAAAGGGTTCAACATGGCGTAGTCGTGAATTTGAACTGATCTAGATATATAATAACACGGCGTGTGGGGAAGCCCAATCACGTTACAGCTTTAAGATGTTCCACTTGTTCTCTTAGTTGGAAAGCGGAGTAAAGAACAGCAAGTGATAAAAAGACTGAGGATTAAGCCCGGCACACACGAGGGGACTGTCCCTGCGACTAGTCCCCACAACAAATCGTGGGTACAAATTCCATCGTGTGAACTGGCAATTTTTGCTTCAAAATCTAGTCGCAGGGACCAACTTTGGTCCCTGCGACTTGTCCCACGAATTCAAACCAAATTGAATTTTTGGGACAATTCCCTGCGACTTGTTCCTTAAAACGCTTTGTGTGAACTGTTCGTGGGACAAGTCCCTGCAACCAGTCCCCAGTCGCAAGGACTAGTCCCTTTGTGTTTGCCGACCTTTAAGGCGACGACACAAAAGCCCCAACCCCTCGCCTTTTTTTACTCGCTGTTAAAAAGCCTGCAACAGGTTACTTACAGCTCCTACAGCTTTACCATCCTCCAGAGCAGGACCAGGCCTAGAGCTTGTCTGCAAGCATACAAACACAGTTTCAGTGACATATACAATGAACCTCGTACTCTGCAACGCATGGAAGTCCAAGAGTTATATCGAAACTGAACACTTCTTAAATACAATATATTTTAGCGAGGCAATCAAAGTAACAAGATTAAAAACAAGTCGGACGATTTGATACCTTAATCTGGAACCACATTCTAAGAGCTCAGAGGAAAGAAATGTAGCGCATGTAACATTTAAGCTTTAGATTGAGCGTCTAGAGCTTACAAACTTGGAAGATCAAATCAACTTTGTTAACTAAACTTGAATAACAATTCTCTTCTGTAATGTATTCCAATCCGAGTTCAGCTGAAAATTGGCAGTTACTTTGGTTGGTTGTTGTTTGAGCGCCATACCTTAAATGAAATTTTTAATTTGGCCTGATCAGGCTGACAATTGACAACATGGCACAGCATCACTTGACCAATGTAGAACGCACTTCGAGGATCAGTATCAGCTGGAATCCTGTTCATTCCAAAAAATACAACAGTCATTCTACGATGTGAATTATCAACATGATTTGATGATGTTTAGTTAGCCACTGTTTAAGACAGACACAACCCAACGTAGATTCAAGAGTGCACGCACTTCGACTGAGCAAACTGCTACGCATATGCTCAAAGCAGATACACATTTTCTTTAAAATATTGATATCTTTAATGGCATTTAGTTATTAATAAACTATCAGACAGAAATAATTGCACAAACAATATGGAACTTGCCTAAAACAAGACAGCTTCTTTAGACACTGAAAGTCTTTTCTTTCTTTTTTTCAGTTAACCAAGACGTGGTTCGTGTGAATAACAAGTTACGAGCTCGTGGCTGATATAAATAGGTACTAGGTAATTTAGCACCCAGTCCAGGAAAAGTATAAACGAATTATAACAACTAGTCGCTTCCACCTACGGAAACTTGTATAAGCAATGCCGGTGTAGACCATTTGACAGTGTAGTGCACTAACCCTTTTTACATAATTTATTTATTATAAACACAATATTTGCAACACTCACCCAAGTTCATTTCTAGGCACAATTCCCTTGACGTTATTATAGAACGTCACAAGGCAGCCAAAGTCTTTGATGGTGGTAATGAAACCGTGAGAGCTGACTCCTGGTTTAGCATCACTGAAATCAGTGATAAGAGGATAAGAGGACTCCACTAGTGTCTTTTTGTGAGTCAACAGCATTCGGCGACGATCCGGCTCAATTGAAAGAACCTTTCAGAATGACAGAAATTCAGCATCCTTAACTACTAACTTGTAACATTATTTTACGTTTTTTATTATTTAAAGACTGCTCAGTGATACCAAGTCATCGACACCATTACCTGATCTCCGCAATAGCGATTTACTAACCGGCTGTTAGCTTTATTTTCCTTTGTTTAGACTAGTGAAAAAGTCGATCAACAAAGCTCTACATTGTACGCCATAACAGATATGTCTCTTTCAGGTTTAACACTGGACTGTTTTATCACCATCCTTTACAGTGTATTTTGAGTAGTGAACTTAGTCCCTGGTCTATTTTTCTTTTAAGTACCCGGCGCAAAACTCACTACGTAAAAACATTGAGCACTACCATTCTCAGTCATCTAAAAGCTTTCAATAGACACTAACCCTGCATTTAACAACTTTTCCCTCTTTCAGTTTTTTCTCTGGGTGTCGAAGATTAATGTCTGCTAAATGAAGTGTAGTACACAAGCCTCTGATGTGGTCTGACACAGAAACAAGCATTCCAAACTTCTCCAAAGTTATTATCTTGCCCTATGAAAGGATGAGAAGTGACACAGTTGAATACAGCGAGTTGTTACCGGAATCGTCTATCTAACAGCACTGTTACGAACTCCACAAACGCAGTTAATTACGAAATGCACAGAACTGACTGAACACTATTTGCAAAGATGTAGTACAAAAAGAAGTCGGCTTCAATAAAATTATTTTAAACTTTTCAGTAGAAGACTCTACTAGGAAAAGGTCCTAACGGAAAAGGGACTTTTTTCGGAAAAGGCTACGCATGAAAAAAGCTTTTACTAATCACACAAAAATTTGAAAAAAAAATGAAGAGATACGCGTCGCACGTTTCTAGGAACTCTGAGTAGCGCGTAGATTAGAAGAAGCCGACGTTACGTCCCTAGATGCGCGCACTTCTCAGTGCAGATATGAAGTGTTAAGTAAAACTTACAACAAAAGACAATCACAGTTTGTAAAGAGATGAATTTATGAGTAAACCTTGACACAATACATTTACCGATATTTAGAAGCACGCAGTTAGTAACACAGATGAAATCATGGGTAATACGTAACAAGTTTGAAGTGCGCAGTTAATGAAGATGAAATCAATTATAGAAAATAAAAAGGGTGAATAAGTTAAAAAGACACATAGAGGCGTAGAACTTTACGAACTACCAGGAGGAACTGAAGAAGCGCTTACCAGTAAATACGAATACTCAGTTCAGAGTAAAATTATCTAAGGAGAAAGAACGGGGTAACATTTACCTTAATCAAAGCTCCAGGCTTGATATCATGATAGCGCAAGAATGGCTGCTCAATGACAGACCTAACAAGTAAAGCCACATTTGAAGCACATGAAGTCAGTTTGAAAAACAAGTTATATTGTATAGCTGCCTATGTCTGGTCGTGTTTTCATTTGTTCCCAGCCAACAGTAACTCATTAATTTATTATTAAATAGTTGAAAATACATGTAGCAGGCTGGCAGTAGCTTACTAAATGTTCACTTGGTGTTCTTCAGTTATCTCTTTACACCCGTAGCCCTAGCCCTTTTACATCTGCCAGATGTTTCCAAAGCCCAAAAGAGCAAAAACTCTCTGTGCATATTACATGTACATCAGGGGGGTAATATCAGAATTTTGCAAAA
This sequence comes from Platygyra sinensis, assembly GCA_019787425.1. Lineage (NCBI taxonomy): Eukaryota > Metazoa > Cnidaria > Anthozoa > Scleractinia > Merulinidae > Platygyra > Platygyra sinensis. The sequence continues at coordinate 37,552 of JAHPZR010021456.1, read as the reverse complement.
TCAAGATATAAGAAGTTGAAACTTACGTTTCCATGGTCAAATTAACCAAACCATCTAAGAAATTGAAGCCAAGAATACGACACCTGCACAAAAATAATATCATTCTCATTCTATTAGTAATTATTTACAGTACACATATAATATAGCATGTTCAAGTTCCACTGCAATGTACAAAGGGACTGCCTGAAATCATATGCACGTAAGCCGTGGCTTTACCGGTTTTGCCCGTGCGTACGCGTCCACTGTTATAACACAATACCCAAGAGAGCAAAGAAAGCACATTTAAATAGCTGAACAAAACCAATGCAAAACCACTGGTAGAAGTATTTTTACGGCCTGCAGAAAGCGCTCGGCATTACATTGTAAACAAATGTTTATTTCATTCTTAAGGTCAAAATGTTAAAGGCTTTTTATTGGTCTGTTAATGTACTTCAAGACAAAAGAAAGTACATTTGTAACATTAAGCTTAAGTGAAATTGATCATGTACCTGTGGGTGCTTCCAACTTTGTATTTCTTTCCCAGTTTGTCCACATGTTCATCTGCTACTCTAGAAATCTTAAGTCCAACAAGAAATACATTCTAAGCACTGTCAATGACAAACTTGACAAGAAACAACCAAATTGAATTGCTCAGACCTGGACGGCTTGATACAGAGTCAAATGCACTAACCATGACACTGCCACTCCTCCCCAACCCATCTGGGGTGGGGGTGGGGGGGGGGGAGGGGAGTGGGGAAGAAGTAATCCTTCAGTAGTCATAGACTACAGATACATGTAAGCACCGCCCTGATGTACATTGTTTGCAGACTTTATCCTCACAGCTGTATATGTATTTCAGAGTAATCAAGACTTTTGTCCTTGTACTAACATTAAGACAAAGTTTTATTCAACAATACCGTGTATACAGTGTATCTAATTCAGGAGATCACAAGAACTTGAATAGTCCAGGAACGATCGGGGCACGTTGGTAGATGCTTAATTTACTTTTTTATGGAAGAACTCTCTGGGTACAAAGTGTTTATGTCACGGGCACTTCCTCTTATAAAGATGATTTATCATTATTTATTAAATTTGTCTGCAGACAAAATAATCATGCAGAACAAACTTACATGAGTAAATCCAAGAATACCATCAGACAACCTCAATAGTAGACCCAGTCCCTGATCCACTCTGATAACAGCAGCATCATCAATGATATCACCAACTGACCAATGACCAAAGCTGGCAGCTTCATTGGAAATGACGTTCTCTTGAAGACTTAGTCCCACTGTCTTGGTATTCACATTCACATACAACAGACGACACTTAACCTACAAAATTAATAATGGTAATTGAACTGAGTGGAGTGCAATTTGGTCTGAAATCATACGCGTGATTTCAAAATCGAACGAGCGCGCAGTGCGAGTTCGATTTGAAATCACAAGTATGATTTCAGACCAAAATTGCACTCCACTCAGTTCAATTACCACTTTATTAAATCCATTTTGAAATCGCCCAAATACAGGACTTGGCCAATTCAAATATTTTATTGATGCAGAACTTAGGCGGTTTTTAAATAAAAAGTGGAACCGGAAACGCTTTTACTTCAATACGCAATAGAGCAGCGCGCGGCCTTTAATCAGGTTGCGCGTGCACGCTATTTTTGGTTAGTAGAAAGTTCTACTGTATCGCAAGCGCTCACGAGAGCGCCGCAACAGCCCGCAAGTTTGAAGTGTAACTTCCTCATTGGCTGGAAAAATGATGTGATTTAGAGCAAAAAAATGGTGCAATTTGGGAATAAATTGCACCAATTTGAGCCAATCAGATTACAGGGACCACCAGTGATTTCAAAATGGATTTAATAAATAGAGAAAACAGATGGATGAACATAAGTGTAGATTCTCACAAAAGCAGGGATTTTAACCTTCCTGGACCAAATTAAAGTTCAAGGACCTAAATCAAGCCTTTCAAGCCAAATTAAGCACCATAATTTTGATTGTTAATCATATTGTCAGATTGTTAGATTCCTTGATAATATACACAGACACACATGTTTACAGCAAATTTTGAAAAAATTGTATATAATTATGAAAACTTAGATAAACAGTGTGGACAGCTTTAAATGAAAGATACATATTTAACTAGTTCAATTAATTTATTTAGTAAACAACTGGAATTAAAACATTTCTCTGAGTGCCAAACTGGACTTCACCTGCCTTGTGACCTGGAAATACCGTACATATATTTTTTTCATCCAGTCATCTCCAAGTTTGGCAGCATGTGGTCTTCTCCATACACTAACATTGTAATACCTTTGTCTTCTTTGGATAGGTAGCTTCCATGTCTTGTCCATCTCCTGCACCACAATTTGGCAAATGAAGGACATCTGCAGAGCCTTCAAATCCTCCAAGGAAATTTAGGACTAGACCACTATGAGTTGACTGATATGAAAATAGTCCAATGAAAAGACTAAGTCAGAGTACAGTATATGAATATGTTAACACTACTGTCGATATAAAAAAAGTTTTACAAACAAGTCTGTTACCTCATTTTGTTAACATTTTTTACACGGCCCCATAAGCTATATTAGCTTTAAAACACACCGTGTTTAAATAAAAGATGTTGTTGTTGTTGTTGTTGTTACTCAAGTACCTCTTACTTGTACAGTTGGTGGTACATTCTTTAAGTTAAATGAACAAGTTTGTTCTCCTTTGATTGATCACCCACAAGCATTAGCTTGGGGCCATAAATCAAAGGGGAAATTATGAGTCATCCTCTTACAATGAATTAAATTTAATAATTTAAAATTAGTAAAAATTCACCTGAGTCACAGATGCCTTAACCAGCATGCCAGGAAGAAGTGCTGAGAATTTTAACTTCATATCTTCTTTTATCTGCAAGAAAGAGCACCTCACAATTTACATAATTTTCCAAAAGATTGGCACATATAAAGGAACCTTGGGCAGTTAGCTAGCAGACTTGCCATAGCAATTAAGATCAAGATGTTGAGAGATCAAGAGTTGACAGGGATGGCCATACTATGCTATGTCCCAACTCTCACTGTCAACTCCCCACCATCAGGAAAATACTGTATAAATACAATACCTAAACATTGTCAGTGGGTACTACTTGTTAGGGTAACCCCACAACAACAGAAGGCAAAAGAGTTTTTGTTTCATAAAGGACTTGGGATAAAGTACTGTAACTAGAGATATATTAGTTATGTACTAGGTGAATGAAACTTTTTTGTTTGTTTTGCAATGACATTTATTAACACTTAAACTCACTTAATTACAAATCTCTGTTTTAGTTTTTAGTTACAAAAAAAAATACATTACTTTTTACAATACATACTACTTTACGATGACTACATTACTTTAACAATGCTGACAACGTTGCAATGACTATATTAATTCTAAAAAATACAACAAACAACAGAAAAACAAACTAAAGCAAATACGTCTATTTTAGTAAGATGACGGAGAATTTGTTGGAACAGAAGTGAATCAATGGATTACAACAGATTGCCGTATATAGATAAAAATTGATGTGATTTGTTTGCGGCTGTATAACTTTGTTTTAAAATCTCTAGGTGGTTTTGGAGGCGGAGAAGAAAGCTGTCAAAAGAAAGCTTGCCGTCACATGAACTGGTAGCGAAAATGTGATATTTAGCGAGGAGGAGAGTGACATTTAGTGCCTGCTTGTTTTTGATATTGTTATGATATCCATAGAAAAGACGCATTCGGTCAATGTGATAGCTTGTTTAAATTTTAGGAGCCACCAGCTGGTGAATTCTTTCCAAAAAACGGTAGATTCAGTACAGTGGAACAGCAAGTGGTTGATTGTTTGCTTTTCAGTTTTGCATAATGTGCAAGTGTCGCTTTCAGTAATTCCAGCTCGAAAAAGGCTTGAATTAGTTGGTAAAATATTGTGAGTGATGTTGTACTGAAAGGCAATTAGTTTAGAGTCTTTGGTTATCAAGAAAGGAAATGTATACACTTTGTCAATATTTCTTTGGTGAAACCATAATTTAAGATTCTGTTCTCTGATGTAGGTGGACTGATTGCTTTGTTCAGAAGAAAAGAGTAGGCGGTTCATGTTGATGGGGGGTCTTGGAGTGGAACAAGGGTTGAATTTACCGTTTGGGAACAGTTGTTTTGATTTCTTAATATCTTTTTCCATTCTGTTGGAATGGATGTGAGGAGGCCATAGTCAAGTGTGAAAGGAATATTAATGTTCACTTTCTGTTTGAGTTCGTCAAAAGAGAGAAACGTGTTGTTCTCATTAAGGAGATGTTTAATCGAAATGACCTAAGCTTGGAATAAAGGCTTGTAGAATAATGGCTTTCCTCCAATTAGGATACGACTGTTATTCCAGATTATTTTGTTTCGGATATCGGTGTTTTTTGCAAAATTGTCATGATTGTATTTTTGCCAATACCTTAGTAAGGTGTGGTAAAAGGGTGGAAGATTGTCAAGAGAGAGTTGCTTTACGTCGTACTGACATTCTATTAGGAAAGAAAGGCCGTCGTAATCAGTAGCTGCGAATTCTGGGATAATTTTCCAAGCTGCATCGTCGTAATCAGTTAATCGTTTAATCCAGGCAATTGAAACTTGAATGAATGAAACTTGACGAGAATTTGCAATGTGAAAATGTGAATAACATTAGGACAGAAAATGAGACCACAATTAATCATCTGTTTAGAGATGAGGTTTGAGTTTCATGAATTTAAATAATTAGTTGGAAGTTTTAAATAATTACTACAGTAGGATTAACAGGATTTTCATTTTTTTTGTTTGTTTTTATTTTTTTATTTTGTTGTAAACTACCAGGCAACAAGTAATAATGTATTTCGCCTTCAATAAATAAAAAAATTCCTTTTAAAAAGATGTCACTGCAAGGGCAGATCCAGGATTTTGAAATGGGGGCTGAATTTTTGTAATAAATATGTCAGAGAAATCACATATTATTTCAATATTTGAGGGATAAGAAAAAAAAAAGAAAAAAGGGGGCTCAGAAAAGAGGGGGGGGGGGGGGGGTGGGTGACAATTCACCCATTTCACCTCCCCTGGATCCACACCTGCACTGATCCCCCTCCCAACCTAATACAATGTTGAAACCTCCACTCCATCTTCCTCCATAAATGGGCAAAAGAATATTTAGTCCATATCCAGCCATTTTGACCTCACACTTGGTCAATAACCACATGTATATGTAGATACAGCTGTTTCGAGAAAGGTTGTCTTACAAACAGTGAAAAGCTTACGCGACAATGTTGAGAGTTATTATGGGTAATGGTGGTTTTTACGGTTGCTTGAGCGAACCTCATGGTGTTTCAGCGTGGTGGAAGGAAACAGCACAAACATGTATTCGTTCTTTCTCGTTCCTTGTTGCTGAATCACCTTGAACCTCAAACAAGCAAAGCCAAACTCTTACTACCCATAGTGCCAATCAGCATTGCCGTGTAAGCTTTGACACTTCCATGGGACAACTTTTGTCGAAAAGGTTGTATAGTCAGTTATTTATAGATAACATACTAGTGCATCCTGAATCAAATTTTTGTCTGCGCTAACTGTTATAATCCTCTGATCCTCAGCCACAGACTTCACCAACAAGCACAATGAATGCCCTTCTTGAAACTCTAGAGAAAAAACCCATCATTTTAATATTATTTATCATTGGTTAATTCTAATATACATGTAATCATTATTTATAATCACATACACATACATAAAATTGTGTTCAGTTCTTCTATAATAATAAAAGCTTAGAGTATTAACCACATAAATTATGCATACCTCTATTCAGTTTGCCTTTTGGCAAAAAAGCTCTAGTGTTCTCAATGCCAAATGATATTAGATAGCCGTGGTCTTCGATACTGTTTACATAACCTGGAAGGACCTGAAAAAAATGCAATTATCATTTCACTATGTACAGTGGATACTGTTATTAACACTGTATAAAACTAGTAATAGTTATCACTAAAGCTGCTCCCACGTGCACTTTCTTTTACTTTTACTGATGGAAAACTTACAACTTATAGTAATCGTACATGTAGATTAAAGAGTGCATTCAAGTTCTGCAGGTTTGGCATGTTAAAAAAAAAATTCTCAGGACAGTATTTTGTGCCTGAACTGTTAAATAGGCATTAAATTGGACTCCCTTCAGCAGGGGCAAAACTAAAATGAAATTATCTCAGAACCCATGCATACGAGAAATGTCTCTCATACATGTAGGACAAGTTAGGAAGCCATATTGCTAGTTTGCTGTAAATTAACTGCAATAGAAGCGATCTAAAAATAAAAGGATCTAGAATTAAGCAGCAATATGCTGTAGCTGTAAGAAAGATAAACTGGCAAATTACTAGCCAGGACAGGTATAAATTATTATTAATAATAAAAATATTATTAGTTAATGTTTAATTCTTCTGCCTACCATTCCTGGCTTCAGAGATGACTTGCTGAGCCCACTGTTAACATCTTTAGGATCCAAAGATAATTTGACTTTCTTTTGTCCAGGCTTAGAACCTTCCAGTTCCAACACTGAACACTGCACCAGTGTTCCAACAGTGAAGAATTTTGCAAGCTCTGGAAAACTAGTTGTCTGCAAACATAAAGTTCAACACAGAAATATCAAGGTCATATTTGAGCCAGTATGTGATCTTGCTTCAAGCTAACCAAGTGGCTGAATTCTAGGTAAACACTTGTTGTATGAAATTTGGACAGCTACATGTAATCATCAGTGTTCTCCAAAAGTCTATAATAACAAATTACATGTACATGATCATACTTGGTGATACTTTGATTATGAATAGTTACACTGTTAGTAGGGATTGAGAATTAAGATTGTACTGTTCGTACACGTAACTACGTTGCTCTGTACAAAGAGTTGTTAAGAATAATTTATTATCTTTCTTAATATACCAGTTTCTGCGCAGAGTATTAAATTATGCTCAACTGTACAGGGGGGAACCACCCCCACTCCTAATAAGGTTTTTTCAAATTTTTGAAAAAAATGATTCACTCTAAGAGGCTGAAACTTTCAATAGCTGTTCATTCATCTTCTGAGGAAATTTTGATATGTCAATTGTGTGTCTGTCATTTTTGATGTTGCCATGGCAACTGCAAATTTCATGTAGAGCTGGCCAAAAATCAACTTTTTCAATATAATACTGTAGTTTTCCCAGTTTTCTTCGCCAAATTACAGAAATTCCCGAATTTATACATTTCATAAGCATTCTGGCTTGATTTTAAATTAATTTCAGTTATTTCTTGACTTTTTAATAAAATAATAAATTCCAAGATGGCAGGTCAAATGTCATAGGTGTGTTATTCCATAGCTTACATGTACATATGAATTATTTTAATTCTTCGAATTTTAATTTTAATGCACATTTGATCTCAAATTAGATATTATACATATATAAATAAGATATCACATAGGTTAACAATATTTTTATCATAGGTTCTTATTTGTTTATCATTTGTTATTAGTTTCACGTTCACGTTTAAACGAGCTTTCAGCTCCTAGGTGACACGTGGTTAAATCAAGTATTATTATTATATTATTATTATAAGACATCACAACCAACAAAAAATCAACTTGTAATCAAAAGCAAGCTCAAGACTATCTAATCAATGTAAATTTATTTCATTTTTCCTTAACAGAACAAAACCCAAGGGGGGTTCCATCAACCTCCCACTGTACCACGGTGTGGGTATGAGTTAGCTTGTATAGCCGAGGGTTAACAAGAGATTTTTAATTAATACATCACTATCCTAGAATCAGATTCTGAAAAAATTATCTTTCTTGAACTCTATGCCATTTCTTGAACTCTATGTACATGGCAATGTTGTCAAATCATATTTAATAGTACAATGTAACTGTACATGTACATGTTAGAAAACAGTACATAAAAGCTTCCTAGTGATATGTTCAGGCCAAAAAAAAATCAGCTATTGATGCATGATGGTGTCTTGCATACTACTTTCAAAACATTATTCTAAACTAACAAAGTTGAGCTTATATCTTGCCTCTGTCTCTTTGCTGTCTGAGTCATCAGCCTGTAGCATCTCCTTTAATCTTTCAGTGACCTTCTCATTGACATGTGTAATGTGAACAAATCCACTCAGTCCATTTGGCAGACTGATGGCCATGTCATACTCATTCACTTCTCGTATTGCTCCCAAAATTTTCATCCCCACATAGAGTTTCTGTTGGGAATTTACACAGTGTTAATTAAAAGGAGGCTTTGCAATATCAAAAGAGGAGAAATGAGCTTTCATTATTGACAAGATTTCATCCTAATTGAAGAGACAAGTGAACCCTAGCCCTAACCATAACACTAAGTAATAATTACTTATGGCATATGCAGCACTAACAAAGATAAAATTGCTTAGTGAAACTTTGGAGCCAAGGCTGGCTTATAGCTGCCAGAGCTTATCCCATTATCTGTAGCATGAAGCGGCTAGAAGTACAGTATTCTACTGTACTTCCCCTGGACAAGATGCTTGCCCATCCCAGGCCACTCCCCCAATGAGAGATGCTCCCCAATTTTGTTAGGTTTTCCCAACAATTTGCCAGTACCCATTTATACACCTGGGTGGAGAGAGGCACTGTGAGAGTAAAGTGTCTTGCCCAAGAACACAACACAATGTAATCAGCAAGGGGGCTTGAGCCCGGACCACTTGATCCAGAGACGTGCGCACTAACCATGAGACCACCCTGCCTCCCATGAAAAATAAAATTGCCACATGTAACTTTAGGTTAAAACAACTAATGTTACAAAAGTATGAACAGACGTAAAGAAGAAAAGGCAGAGAGTAATGGCCCATCAACATGTTGTCAATACGCTTGTTTCCAATGCATGCATGTACATGTCTTTCTCTTGGAAGTTCTCTCTCTCCATCAAACAAAGTTACACCCTCGCTTTCATAGACTTTCCTCTCAAACTATGAAGTTTACATTTTATTGGAAATGTACCTCATTTACATTTATGGTTGTAATAGCTCAAATATTTTCGCTAGGGAATGAGATTTCATCTGGTGTTGTTCAGCGGGTATGAGTTTAAAGGTTTTGAGCCACAAACCAGAGGCTCATGCCATTAAGGCATTCACCAGAGTTGCCAAGTACATGTTTGTATAAGAAATTACCTGGTGGCACTTAGCAACATCTACACATATATCCCTAAGAGAGGTATAGTTTACAGCTCAAGGCAGAGAGAGATGACCGCCGGTTAGCTCAGTTGGTAGAGCACCGGACTGCCGTGCGGGAGGTCGAGGGTTCAAACCTCGGCCGGACCAACACTCAGGATCTTTAAATAACTGAGGAGAACGTGCTGCCTTAGTAATGGCACCCACAAATGGTTAGACGTTCAAGTCTTCTCGGACAAGGACTATAAACCGTAGGCCCCGTCTCCTGCATCTTCAATGTTATATAGTTAGCAGGGGACGTTAAAGAACCCACGCACTCATCGAAAAGAGTAGGGCACGGAGTTCCCGATGTTGTGGTCAGGCCTTGGGGTTGTGGGATTGGGTCGGGCCCGCAGTAATTGGCTCACGCTGTTTGCGGTGTCCCTGCCACGAGTTGGCGAAGTTAAATAAATAAATAAAGATGCTTCATCATTAGAGAGGGGCCTAAGAGGATTATTACAAGACAATACCTTGAATGTAAGAGGCTCAACATGTTTAAGTTTTGATCTCCCTTCTAATTCAACTTTGCCATTTACATGTAATTCACTTGCTGCAGCAGCAGTTTTCTTGGGTTTCTTCTTTTTCTCTTTGCTTTTAGAAACATTTTGTTCGAAATCTGATGATGGCTTCTGCAAGGAACAATTCAAATAATACAGTCAGACCCTGGAAAAATAATCTATTGATTTGTATTTCTCTTATATTTAAAGCCATGAAGTACTCAGAGAGCCTCTTAAGCTCGACTGTTGAGAAAGATACTATGAGTCAGAGTTAAGTACAATGCTTCTTGCCCAGCTAGCCTGAGCTCAAATATACATAATTTGTACAGGTAGACTGCTTGATCCAGAGTTCAGCACACTATCCATAACTGATTTAAGCCAAATGAATATCTTTTTAATGGACATGATCATCCACTGTCATGATTATACAATACATGAACTATAATTTTACTATTTTTATAACCGACCAGCTGACCAAATTTTACTTGAATTTGACATGATAATATACAGTGCACATGGCAATATAAGTCATATATTATGTGATGCAAATTTGTAAAATGTGCATGCCTGCATTAATGAAAACTTCAGTACTAAGATCTCTATTCTCATCATACAGTACACTACTGTACATGTAGGGATATTCAGCTACATGTAAGGTTAAACTCATCGCCAATAGATGAGCTTGGAGATGGTGCCTGCCAAAGTGGGTCGCGATTCCGGGGTGAGCAACAAGCCTTGAGCCACAAGCCATTAGCAGCGCACACAGGCCTCCACGGCAACTCTGAGAGCGGCCACCACCCACCAGGCACCGTCACACTGACCAAGTCAGTGGAGATACTTACCAACCCTATACTTACCAAATCCACCAATGAGGGAGGGAAGGGAAGGGGGAAAAAGCGGAACAACTAAACGATTTGCTGCTAGAAACGAACAGCACCTCACACAGCAGAAACGAACAACATGTGCGATTCGAGAAACCGTATGTCACCTCGATGCGCATGATTCCCTGACCACCGCTGACCCGCATTGGCTTGATTTTAACTTAGCCTAAATTACATTTAGCCACATATAAATCTAGAATTTTTTAAGTAAATAGCTGAGTTACGGTGAGAACAATCCAGTCAGTGTCATTACCCCAAAAAGAACATCCCTCTCTGCCTCATGCTTGATTTTCCTGACTTCAAGCGGACTCAGTGATGAAGCACCACCTCGTGGAAAGTCCTCCTCTTCAGCTTGCCTTGACTGAAACACACTGTTCATATGGAATTGAGTAAAAATCACATGAACTGATCGCAAGAAAATTTGCGAAGAGCATCGTTTATACATGTAAGCCTATAGACTGAGGTATTTGTGAGAATAACCTGAATGTAAATGAACATGCACAAGCACCACCAAAACATGCATATAATTTAAAAGGATATTTATTTTTAACTTCAGTCCTAACTCAAAAATAAAAAACTAAGAACCCTAAACTCAACATTAACCACTATACAGACATGTACATTTAAGAAATAGAAAACATGTTCCGTGTTTGTATCGAGTTATACAAACACGAGTGGAAGTTTGGGAGAACGAGAAATGCTGTGGGAACACGAGCCGCAGGCGAGTGTTTCCACAGCTTTTTCGAGTTCTCCCAAACTTTCACGAGTGTTTGTATAACTCGATACAAACACGAAGTACATGTTTTCTATTTCTTTTAGAAAACACCACGACGAGAAAAAAGAAAACAACTTGTTAACTTTGATTACCAAAATGTAAATTCTCTTTGCTCGCACCATCACTACGTCAACAGCGCGCGCTAGTTCTGTGTCTCCATCGAGTTATACAAACACGATTTTCAACCAATCAGCGCGCGTGCTTTCTTAGAACTGTTTTCTAAATATAAGCTACTAATGGTAGACCAAGGCTATCTAATATCATTTGGCATTGAGAACACTAGAGCTTTTTTGCCAAAAGGCAAACTGAATAGAGGTATGCATAATTTATGTGGTTAATACTCTAAGCTTTTATTATTATAGAAGAACTGAACACAATTTTATGTATGTGTATGTGATTATAAATAATGATTACATGTATATTAGAATTAACCAATGATAAATAATATTAAAATGATGGGTTTTTTCTCTAGAGTTTCAAGAAGGGCATTCATTGTGCTTGTTGGTGAAGTCTGTGGCTGAGGATCAGAGGATTATAACAGTTAGCGCAGACAAAAATTTGATTCAGGATGCACTAGTATGTTATCTATAAATAACTGACTATACAACCTTTTCGACAAAAGTTGTCCCATGGAAGTGTCAAAGCTTACACGGCAATGCTGATTGGCACTATGGGTAGTAAGAGTTTGGCTTTGCTTGTTTGAGGTTCAAGGTGATTCAGCAACAAGGAACGAGAAAGAACGAATACATGTTTGTGCTGTTTCCTTCCACCACGCTGAAACACCATGAGGTTCGCTCAAGCAACCGTAAAAACCACCATTACCCATAATAACTCTCAACATTGTCGCGTAAGCTTTTCACTGTTTGTAAGACAACCTTTCTCGAAACAGCTGTATCTACATATACATGTGGTTATTGACCAAGTGTGAGGTCAAAATGGCTGGATATGGACTAAATATTCTTTTGCCCATTTATGGAGGAAGATGGAGTGGAGGTTTCAACATTGTATTAGGTTGGGAGGGGGATCAGTGCAGGTGTGGATCCAGGGGAGGTGAAATGGGTGAATTGTCACCCACCCCCCCCCCCCCCCTCTTTTCTGAGCCCCCTTTTTTCTTTTTTTTTTCTTATCCCTCAAATATTGAAATAATATGTGATTTCTCTGACATATTTATTACAAAAATTCAGCCCCCATTTCAAAATCCTGGATCTGCCCTTGCAGTGACATCTTTTTAAAAGGAATTTTTTTATTTATTGAAGGCGAAATACATTATTACTTGTTGCCTGGTAGTTTACAACAAAATAAAAAAATAAAAACAAACAAAAAAAATGAAAATCCTGTTAATCCTACTGTAGTAATTATTTAAAACTTCCAACTAATTATTTAAATTCATGAAACTCAAACCTCATCTCTAAACAGATGATTAATTGTGGTCTCATTTTCTGTCCTAATGTTATTCACATTTTCACATTGCAAATTCTCGTCAAGTTTCATTCATTCAAGTTTCAATTGCCTGGATTAAACGATTAACTGATTACGACGATGCAGCTTGGAAAATTATCCCAGAATTCGCAGCTACTGATTACGACGGCCTTTCTTTCCTAATAGAATGTCAGTACGACGTAAAGCAACTCTCTCTTGACAATCTTCCACCCTTTTACCACACCTTACTAAGGTATTGGCAAAAATACAATCATGACAATTTTGCAAAAAACACCGATATCCGAAACAAAATAATCTGGAATAACAGTCGTATCCTAATTGGAGGAAAGCCATTATTCTACAAGCCTTTATTCCAAGCTTAGGTCATTTCGATTAAACATCTCCTTAATGAGAACAACACGTTTCTCTCTTTTGACGAACTCAAACAGAAAGTGGGGGTCACCGAGCATCCAACAAAAATATTCGCACACAAAGTTAATGCAAAGGTCATCAGCCCTATATTTTGTTGAGTTTTTGAATCCGTGCGCGCGCTTAAAAATGACGTGGCACGCGCGTGACCAATGAATAGCGTGCAGCACTAGAGATGCGCAGTAGCAATGGGCGCGAAACGTCCCGTAAGCTTGACTGTTGAGAAAAAAACCCATCATTTTAATATTATTTATCATTGGTTAATTCTAATATACATGTAATCATTTTATAATCACATACACATATATAAAATTGTGTTCAGTTCTTCTATAATAATAAAAGCTTAGAGTATTAACCACATAAATTATGCATACCTCTATTCAGTTTGCCTTTTGGCAAAAAAGCTCTAGTGTTCTCAATGCCAAATGATATTAGATAGCCGTGGTCTTCGATACTGTTTACATAACCTGGAAGGACCTGAAAAAAAATGCAATTATCATTTCACTATGTACAGTGGACACTGTTATTAACACTGTATAAAACTAGTAATAGTTATCACTAAAGCTGCTCCCACGTGCACTTTCTTTTACTTTTACTGATGGAAAACTTACAACTCATAGTAATCGTAGATTAAAGAGTGCATTCAAGTTCTGCAGGTTTGGCATGTTAAAAAAAAAAATTCTCTGGACAGTATTTTGTGCCTGAACTGTTAAATAGGCATTAAATTGGACTCCCTTCAGCAGGGGCAAAACTAAATGAAATTATCTCAGAACCCATGCATACGAGAAATGTCTCTCATAGGACAAGTTAGGAAGCCATAGTGCTAGTTTGCTGTAAATTAACTGCAATAGAAGCGATCTAAAAATAAAAGGATCTAGAATTAAGCAGCAATATGCTGTAGCTGTAAGAAAGATAAACTGGCAAATTACTAGGACAGGCATAAATTATTAATAATAATAAAAATATTATTAGTTAATGTTTAATTCTTCTGCCTACCATTCCTGGCTTCAGAGATGACTTGCTGAGCCCACTGTTAACATCTTTAGGATCCAAAGATAATTTGACTTTCTTTTGTCCAGGCTTAGAACCTTCCAGTTCCAACACTGAACACTGCACCAGTGTTCCAACAGTGAAGAATTTTGCAAGCTCTGGAAAACTAGTTGTCTGCAAACATAAAGTTCAACACAGAAATATCAAGGTCATATTTGAGCCAGTATGTGATCTTGCTTCAAGCTAACCAAGTGGCTGAATTCTAGGTAAACGCTTGTTTTATGAAATTTGGACAGCTACATGTAACCATCACTGTTCTCCAAAAGTCTATAATAACAAATTACATGTACATGATCATACTTGGTGATACTTTGATTATGAATAGTTACACTGTTAGTAGGGATTGAGAATTAAGATTGTACTGTTCATACACGTAACTATGTTGCTCTGTACAAAGAGTTGTTAAGAATAATTTATTATCTTTCTTAATATACCAGTTTCTGCGCAGAGTATTAAATTATGCTCAACCGTACAGGGGGGGGGGGGGGGAGGGGGGAACCACCCCCACTCCTAATAAGGTTTTTTCAAATTTTTGAAAACAATGATTCACTCTAAGAGGCTGAAACTTTCAATAGCTGTTCATTCATCTTCTGAGGAAATTTTGATATGTCATTTGTGTGTCTGTCATTTTTGATGTTGCCATGGCAACTGCAAATTTCATGTAGGGCTGGCCAAAAATCAACTTTTTCAATATAATTCTGTAGTTTTCCCAGTTTTCTTTGACAAATTACAGAAATTCCCGAATTTATACATTTCATAAGCATTCTGGCTTGATTTTAAATTAATTTCAGTTATTTCTTGACTTTTTAATAAAATGATAAATTCCAAGATGGCAGGTCAAATGTCATAGGTGTGTTATTCCATAGCTTACATATGAATTATTTTAATTCTTCAAATTTTAATTTTAATGCACATTTGATCTCAAATTAGATATTATACATATATAAATAAGTTATCACATAGTTTAACAATATATTTATCATAGGTTCTTATTTGTTTATCATTTGTTATTAGTTTCACGTTCACGTTTAAACAAGCTTTCAGCTCCTAGGTGACATGTGGTTAAATAAAGTATTATTATTATATTATTATTATTATAAGACATCACAACCAACAAAAAATCAACTTGTAATCAAAAGCAAGCTCAAGACTATCTAATCAATGTAAATTTATTTCATTTTGCCTTAACAGAACAAAACCCAAGGGGGGTTCCATCAACCTCCCACTGTACCACGATGTGGGTATGAGTTAGCTTGACTATGTATAGCCGAGGGTTAACAAGAGATTTTTAATTAATACATCACTATCCTAGAATCAGATTCTGAAAAAATTATCTTTCTTGAACTCTATGCCATTTCTTGAACTCTATGTACATGGCAATGTTGTCAAATCATATTTAATAGTACAATGTAACTGTACATGTACATGTTAGAAAACAGTACATAAAAGCTTCCTAGTGATATGTTCAGGCCAAAAAAAAATCAGCTATTGATGCATGATGGTGTCTTGCATACTACTTTCAAAACATTATTCTAATTAACTAACAAAGTTGAGCTTATATCTTGCCTCTGTCTCTTTGCTGTCTGAGTCATCAGCCTGTAGCATCTCCTTTAATCTTTCAGTGACCTTCTCATTGACATGTGTAATGTGAACAAATCCACTCAGTCCATTTGGCAGACTGATGGCCATGTCATACTCATTCACTTCTCGTATTGCTCCCAAAATTTTCATCCCCACATAGAGTTTCTGTTGGGGATTTACACAGTGTTAATTAAAAGGAGGCATTGCAATATCAAAAGAGGAGAAATGAGCTTTCATTATTGACAAGATTTCATCCTAATTGGAGAGACAAGTGAACCCTAGCCCTAACCATAACACTAAGTAATAATTACTTATGGCATATGCAGCACTAACAAAGATAAAATTGCTTAATGAAACTTTGGAGCCAAGGCTGGCTTATAGCGCCAGAGCTTATCCCGATTTCTGTAGCATGAAGCGGCTAGAAGCACAGTATTCTACTGTACTTCCCCTGGACAAGATGCTTGCCCATCCCAGGCCACTCCCCCAAAGAGAGATGCTCCCCAATTTTGTTAGGTTTTCCCAACAATTTGCCAGTACCCATTTATACACCTGGGTGGAGAGAGGCACTGTGAGAGTAAAGTGTCTTGCCCAAGAACACAACACAATGTAATCAGCAAGGGGGCTTGAGCCCGGACCACTTGATCCAGAGACGTGCGCACTAACCATGAGACCACCCTGCCTCCCATGAAAAATAAAATTGCCACATGTAACTTTAGGTTAAAACAACTAATGTTACAAAAGTATGAACAGACGTAAAGAAGAAAAGGCAGAGAGTAATGGCCTATCAACATGTTGTCAATACGCTTGTTTCCAATGCATGCATGTACATGTCTTTCTCTTGGAAGTTCTCTCTCTCCATCAAACAAAGTTACACCCTCGCTTTCATAGACTTTCCTCTCAAACTATGAAGTTTACATTTTATTGGAAATGTACCTCATTTACATTTAAGGTTGTAATAGCTCAAATATTTTCGCTAGGGAATG
The DNA here is from genome assembly GCA_019787425.1 of Platygyra sinensis. Lineage (NCBI taxonomy): Eukaryota > Metazoa > Cnidaria > Anthozoa > Scleractinia > Merulinidae > Platygyra > Platygyra sinensis. Next base: position 20,767 of record JAHPZR010021456.1, on the reverse strand, counting down.
AGATTTCATCTGGTGTTGTTCAGAAATTACCTGGTCAGGCACTTAGCAACATCTACACATATATCCCTAAGAGAGGTATAGTTTATAGCTCAAGGCAGAGAGAGATGTTTCATTATTAGAGAGGGGCCTAAGAGGATTATTACAAGACAATACCTTGAATGTAAGAGGCTCCACATGTTTAAGTTTTGATCTCCCTTCTAATTCAACTTTGCCATTTACATGTAATTCATTTGCTGCAGCAGCAGTTTTCTTGGGTTTCTTCTTTTTCTCTTTGCTTTTAGAAACATTTTGTTCTAAATCTGATGATGGCTTCTGCAAGGAACAATTCAAATAATACAGTCAGACCCTGGAAAAATAATCTATTGATTTGTATTTCTCTTATATTTAAAGCCATGAAGTACTCAGAGAGCCTCTTAAGGACGTTCGCGCCCAAAAACTTCCCACGCACAGATTTTTTTAAAACTTTGACTGCAGGTAGAAAATGATAAGATTAGATTAAAAACGTAAAAAAAATCGGGGGTCACCGAACTCGTTTTGAAGATAAGGTGCAGCCCGGACCATAGCATTTCTAGGATTTCCAGTCATTCGAGGCGATTCTGGCCGGATTCATTACTATCGGCATATATTTAAGTTGAAGAATCATATCTAAGTTATATGTGCTTAAAACAGCATATATAGGCCTATTTGATAGATCTTTGCTACATATGTCATTAAATCAGCTAGAATTAGCCTTAAAAATTACAACTTCTAAGTTACACACACCTGTATCCACGTACCAATTCGGCCCTATTTGAATAGTATATGAGAAATAATTAAAACTTCCCACGTACAGATTTTTGTTGTTTTTTAGTATAATGGAAAGAATCAGAAAAGGAAGTGATCTGCCGAAAAAAAAGTGGGGGTCACCGAGCATCCAACAAAAATATTCGCACACAAAGTTAATGCAAAGGTCATCAGCCCTATATTTTGTTGAGTTTTTGAATCCGTGCGCGCGCTTAAAAATGACGTGGCACGCGCGTGACCAATGAATAGCGTGCGCACTAGAGATGCGCAGTAGCAATGGGCGCGAACGTCCGTAAGCTTGACTGTTGAGAAAGATACTATGAGTCAGAGTAAAGTACAATGCTTCTTGCCCAGCTAGCCTGAGCTCAAATATACATAATTTGTACAGGTAGACTGCTTGATCCAGAGTTTAGCACACTATCCATAACTGATTAAAGCCAAATGAATTTATCATTTTAATGGACATGATCATCCACTGTCATGATTATACAATACATGAACTATAATTTTACTATTTTTATAACCGACCAAATGACCAAATTTTACTTGAATTTGACATGATAATATACAGTGCACGTGGCAATATAAGTCATATATTATGTGATGCAAATTTGTAAAATGTGCATGCCTGCATTAATGAAAACTTCAGTACTAAGATCTCTATTCTCATCATACAGTACTGTACATGTAGGGATATTCAGCTACATGTAAGGTTAAACTCATCGCCAATAGATGAGCTTGGAGATGGTGCCTGCCAAAGTGGGTCGCGATTCCGGGGCGAGCAACAAGCCTTGAGCCACAAGCCATTAGCAGCGCACACAGGCCTCCACGGAACTCTGAGAGTGGCCACCACCCACCAGGCACCGTCACACTGACCAAGTCAGTGGAGATACTTACCAACCCTATACTTACCAAATCCACCAATGAGGGAGGGAAGGGAAGGGAAGGGGGAAAAAGCGGAACAACTAAACGATTTGCTGCTAGAAACGAACAGCACCTCACACAGCAGAAACGAACAACATGTGCGATTCGAGAAACCCCGTATGTCACCTCGATGCGCATGATTCCCTGACCACCGCGGACCACCATTGGCTTGATTTTAACTTAGCCTAAATTACATTTAGCCACATATAAATCTAGAATTTTTTAGTAAATAGCTGAGTTACGGTGAGAACAATCCAGTCAGTGTCATTACCCCAAAAAGAACATCCCTCTCTGCCTCATGCTTGATTTTCCTCACTTCAAGCGGACTCAGTGATGAAGCACCACCTCGTGGAAAGTCCTCCTCTTCAGCTTGCCTTGACTGAAACACACTGTTCACATGGAATTGAGTGAAAATCACACGAAATGATCGCAAGAAAATTTGCAAAGAGCATCGTTTATACATGTAAGCCTATAGACTGAGGTATTTGTGAGAATAACCTGAATGTAAGTGAACATGCACAAGCACCACCAAAACATGCATATAATTTAAAAGGATATTTATTTTTAACTTCAGTCCTAACTCAAAAATAAACAACTAAGAACCCTAAACTCAACATTAACCACTATACAGACATGTACATATATAAGCTACTAATGGTAGACCAAGGCTAACACATGACTGGTGCTTGGGTATTCAATGGCCCTCAGCCACAAGACTTTTTATTGCGCAGCCTCTTGTTTTAGCCAGGGTACATGGTACACTATCTACATGTAATACACATGTATACTGGAGAAATGTAACCTTCTACATTGTAGGAATGCAGTCATCTACTTTTGGTTTGTCACTCATTCCTCTCAAAATAACATCTACTGAAATAAACCACTACTGACATGTATCTCATCTTTGCCAACTCTCCAGTCTGTATCCAGAATCTGGAAGTCTCCTGGATACAGACTGAATCTCCCGCTCTCCCACCATAATGATTATCCTTATTATACCATGGGGAGTGCATGAAGCCACTTTCCCACTTGGGCCACCAATTTGCCCAAAAAATACATATAAATGTCCATAAAATGCATTTTTCAGGCAAGTTTTGGCCAATGTTTGGCATTTTGAGAGGAAAATTTTGGATATTTCATACTCCTTTAAGATTTGATTGGCAAGTCTCTACTTTGAGCAACTTTTTTCTAGGGTCAAGAAAAGGTACCATTGATGATCTCATGGATATTTATTTTTTTTTAAAGTTGGCAGTGCTGGTATTTATGTAGACCAACAACAGCATGCTTCCATATGCTGGAAACCAGTAGAAAGCCTTTAGAAAGCCTCAAAGGCTGTCCGCCTGTACGAAAAAAAAGTTACGAAATGATCATGAGACATCAAAATACTAGCATGGCCTTTTAACAAGTACCGGTATGTGATACAATGTACATTTGAGGTAGTCTGTTTAAATAATCATGTACATCCTCAGCTTATGACCTGGAACCTGTTTCTCCAATTTGTGAAAACAACAGCTCTGTAATAGTAAGGTTCAAGATTTTGCTGTGGCTTTACAGGCCCGAAAAGTTTCCAGGGCTTTTGAGAAATGGGCCCCTGGCACTAACATGCTCTTTACATAAAGTAACATCCATACAATATATGGGGGATCTTTTTTAGTAAAAATAAAAGGATTGCTAGTTGTTTCAATAGGAGGAATACGTATTAAACCAAAAGAATGTCTATATAATTATACTAGATGACTAGAAGAAATGCCAAAGTTTTCCAAGGTCCATCTTAAAGTTAGACTGATTATGGGTCTGAAGTATGGGTCACCTGCACACCAGCTTACACAAGCCAGCATAAAATGCTATGATCATGTATCATACTCTTTAGAAATCTACACAATACATGTACATGTAGATCTTTCGAATGGATAGAATTCAATTGCGTTTGATTTCCAAACTGAGTGTTCAATTGACTATGCCAGGATAGTTTCACAAGCATTAATTGGCTGTCAGATTATGGGCCATTTTACAAGATATTTGACTTGTTTAGTTAGCTGAAATGGCAGAACTTAGTTATACATGTACTACATATAAATTTTTGGGGGCAATCAGCCAATTCTTCTGTACTTTGATATTTTTCAGGTGGCCATCTTGGATACATGCATGGGCATCAAACCTACATTGTATCTTCACACAATGTCATGTAGTGAAACCCTTCCATACGGCCACCCCTTTATTATGACTACTTTTTAATGTCCGAGCAAAGGCCCACACACACATTTCACAACATGAAAACCCCATTAATCTGACCACCCTGTTATTACCACCAATGACCACCATTTAAAGTACCCAGTCCTTATTTTGTTTGTAAAATTATCCTCCACATCAATTAATAAGACCAGCCAAATTGACTAGTTAGGAAGCTGAATGAAAACTGACTTTATCTGACAAACTGGGGTTCTTTCAGACATTTTCACAAGAGGCAATATCCTGTTGAGGAGCTGAAAGACATCATTGTTTTTCACATCACATGTACTCGGTTTTGCTCAGTTGCAATGAATTGCCATTGTAAGCTTGAATAATAACTGTAAAAAGGTTGATTAACAGCAGGATTAAAGGTACTCATGTCCAGTACATGTAAAATGGTGTAGCATCATAATGTGACTATACCTCGTTAATACCACCAATTTTCTCTGACCCGAAGGTGGTCTTATAAACGGGGTTTCACTGTATACATGTATATGTACATGTAGGCATATGACCTCACGTTATACATGTACGTTTAAGAATGGGGAGCCCAACCATGCCACGATGCACACGTCATTGGGGTGGGCTAGCTTTTGTTTAGGTTCTTATTTAACCATTTGACATTATAAAGAAAATTGTTGGAGCAACTGCAGAATACCCCGCCGAAATCAAGGCGGGGGAAAGGGCTTCGCATCTACGCGTCAAGTTTCTCTGGGGGTAGGATCTTAGAACGAGGCAATTTGCTATGTACTGGCTACGTGTGGAGACTGGATCATAGAACGAAGCAATTTCCTATGTCGTGGCTACGCGTCTACGCGTCAAAATTAAGGCAAAGGTACTGGTATTCCGTGACCACCAATTTAAACTAGTGGCTACGCGTGGCTTAACTATGCGTAGCCACGCGTAGCCACTCTCTGTGGTGTATACGTGTAGCCGGCTACGCGTAAATAAGAAAAAGTCCCTGGGTATTCTGCAATTTAGCCAAATTGTTCACAGTGACTTCAGAATGTTTGTCGTGGAACCTGGATCATAGAACGAAGCAATTTCTTATGTGGTGGCTACGCGTCTACGCGTCAAAATTAAGACAAAGGTACTGGCATTCCGTGACCACCAATTTAAACTAGTGGCTATGCGTGGCTTAGCTACGCATACTAGAGCCACTAGAGACCTTAAGCACCGCGATGGGAGGTGGCGACGGGGACGGCACATCCGTGTAAAGGCTGAGGCGAGACCGGCGTCGCGTTTCACTCGCCTAAGCATGTTAAGCAACACTGCGACGGCAACTTAATCCCGCCAGTTTTCAGAAAAGATACTACTTCGAAAATACCCTGAAAACAAATCGTCGTTTGCAATAGCTAGAGACGAGCTGCTGGTTGCTTATGACGAGGAAACAATAGATGATGAAGAATTCTTCCTTTTATTGAAGAAAAAGGTTTTAAAGAACCCTAACTTCCCTTATGTATAAACACTACAAAGAGTATTTGACCTTGAAACCATGGATCCTGTACAATGTAAAGTTGAATTTCGAGTTGAGAAAAATGGTCTTCGTTCTGTGACTTCTGTTGCTGAGGCACTCCTGATCTCCAATACCGCATATTACAGTCAAACTAAGTGAAGCGTACCCCTCAAGATTGCATGAATGAACTGATTATTTGAAACTTGAACCGTGCTAGTCGTTTCAAGAATGCAATAATGAATTGATTATTCGAATATTGAACTCGCTCGATCCAAGATTACGGCTAATGGGGTTCCGTTTTCGAAAAATCAATTTGCTGTTGCGACTAGTAGGTTTGAAACCTACCAGTCTTTTCTAGAATGCAATAGTGAATTGATTTTTTGAAAACGGAACCCGTTAGCCGTATTCTTGGATCGAACGAGCAAGTTCAATATTTGAATAATCAATTCATTATTACATTCTCGAAACGACTAGCGGGTTCAAGTTTCAAATAATCAGTTCATTAGTGCAATCTTGAGGGGTACACTTCACTTAGTTTGACTGTAAACTGGATCAGTGAAAACTAAAGCACAGAGGATATAAATGTAATAGATCTTACCCAGTGGATTTCTTTGAGCTTGCGGTTTTCTGTGAATTTGCCGACTAGCGGCTTGTGCTAGCGCATTTTCCTGCCTCAGGGATGTTCATTGTAGAATTTCTCCTCGAAAAAATTTAACAGCAAACACCAGAAAGGTACTTCTTTATGTGTCGTAAGAAAAAAAAGCGATAAATCAAAGAAAAGGACTAAAAACTTTGCAATGAACTGCGACGTTGTCGACACTATGTCAAAACAGTGAATGTGGTGTCGTCAACGTGCGGACGATAGCAATCTCGTTCCCAGAGCCTCGTTCCCCTTGACCAGCGGTCCGAAAACAAGAGCTCTGGGAGCAACCATTTTGAAATAACAATAGAAATAACCGAATTCTGCCCATCCGGTCTCACGCAGTCTGCATCTACGGCGCATGCCTGAAATGGATGCTCCCAGAGCCTCTCGATTCCTGCCGCAGGCCAGAGGGATCGTGGGCTCTGGGGACGAGAATGGGACGACGGCGGATTGCAATCAGTTATTCAGTTTCTGCGCATGCCCGGAGCAGAAAATTTGCTTGCGGTATGCCGTCGTCGTGGCTCCCGTCGTGGTGCTACGGCGGTATACGCGTAGCCGGCTACGCGTAAATAAGAAAAAGTCCCTGGGTATTCTGCAATTTAGGAGAATTGGGAGAAATTCTACAATGAACATCCCTGAGGCAGGAAAATGCGCTAGCACAAGCCGCTAGTCGGCAAATTCACAGAAAACCGCAAGCTCAAAGAAATCCACTGGGTAAGATCTATTACATTTATATCCTCTGTGCTTTAGTTTTCACTGATCCAGTTTACAGTCAAACTAAGTGAAGTGTACCCCTCAAGATTGCACTAATGAACTGATTATTTGAAACTTGAACCCGCTAGTCGTTTCGAGAATGTAATAATGAATTGATTATTCAAATATTGAACTTGCTCGTTCGATCCAAGAATACGGCTAACGGGTTCCGTTTTCAAAAAATCAATTCACTATTGCATTCTAGAAAAGACTGGTAGGTTTCAAACCTACTAGTCGCAACAGCAAATTGATTTTTCGAAAACGGAACCCCATTAGCCGTAATCTTGGATCGAGCGAGTTCAATATTCGAATAATCAATTCATTATTGCATTCTTGAAACGACTAGCACGGTTCAAGTTTCAAATAATCAGTTCATTCATGCAATCTTGAGGGGTACGCTTCACTTAGTTTGACTGTAATATGCGGTATTGGAGATCAGGAGTGCCTCAGCAACAGAAGTCACAGAACGAAGACCATTTTTCTCAACTCGAAATTCAACTTTACATTGTACAGGATCCATGGTTTCAAGGTCAAATACTCTTTGTAGTGTTTATACATAAGGGAAGTTAGGGTTCTTTAAAACCTTTTTCTTCAATAAAAGGAAGAATTCTTCATCATCTATTGTTTCCTCGTCATAAGCAACCAGCAGCTCGTCTCTAGCTATTGCAAACGACGATTTGTTTTCAGGGTATTTTCGAAGTAGTATCTTTTCTGAAAACTGGCGGGATTAAGTTGCCGTCGCAGTGTTGCTTAACATGCTTAGGCGAGTGAAACGCGACGCCGGTCTCGCCTCAGCCTTTACACGGATGTGCCGTCCCCGTCGCCACCTCCCATCGCGGTGCTTAAGGTCTCTAGTGGCTCTAGTATGCGTAGCTAAGCCACGCATAGCCACTAGTTTAAATTGGTGGTCACGGAATGCCAGTACCTTTGTCTTAATTTTGACGCGTAGACGCGTAGCCACCACATAAGAAATTGCTTCGTTCTATGATCCAGGTTCCACGACAAACATTCTGAAGTCACTGTGAACAATTTGGCTAAATTGCAGAATACCCAGGGACTTTTTCTTATTTACGCGTAGCCGGCTACACGTATACACCACAGAGAGTGGCTACGCGTGGCTACGCATAGTTAAGCCACGCGTAGCCACTAGTTTAAATTGGTGGTCACGGAATACCAGTACCTTTGCCTTAATTTTGACGCGTAGACGCGTAGCCACGACATAGGAAATTGCTTCGTTCTATGATCCAGTCTCCACACGTAGCCAGTACATAGCAAATTGCCTCGTTCTAAGATCCTACCCCCAGAGAAACTTGACGCGTAGATGCGAAGCCCTTTCCCCCGCCTTGATTTCGGCGGGGTATTCTGCAGTTGCTCCAACAATTTTCTTTATAATGTCAAATGGTTAAATAAGAACCTAAACAAAAGCTAGCCCACCCCAATGACGTGTGCATCGTGGCATGGTTGGGCTCCCCATTCTTAAACGTACATGTATAACGTGAGGTCATATGCCTACATGTACATATACATGTATACAGTGAAACCCCGTTTATAAGACCACCTTCGGGTCAGAGAAAATTGGTGGTATTAACGAGGTATAGTCACATTATGATGCTACACCATTTTACATGTACTGGACATGAGTACCTTTAATCCTGCTGTTAATCAACCTTTTTACAGTTATTATTCAAGCTTACAATGGCAATTCATTGCAACTGAGCAAAACCGAGTACATGTGATGTGAAAAACAATGATGTCTTTCAGCTCCTCAACAGGATATTGCCTCTTGTGAAAATGTCTGAAAGAACCCCAGTTTGTCAGATAAAGTCAGTTTTCATTCAGCTTCCTAACTAGTCAATTTGGCTGGTCTTATTAATTGATGTGGAGGATAATTTTACAAACAAAATAAGGACTGGGTACTTTAAATGGTGGTCATTGGTGGTAATAACAGGGTGGTCAGATTAATGGGGTTTTCATGTTGTGAAATGTGTGTGTGGGCCTTTGCTCGGACATTAAAAAGTAGTCATAATAAAGGGGTGGCCGTATGGAAGGGTTTCACTACATGACATTGTGTGAAGATACAATGTAGGTTTGATGCCCATGCATGTATCCAAGATGGCCACCTGAAAAATATCAAAGTACAGAAGAATTGGCTGATTGCCCCCAAAAATTTATATGTAGTACATGTATAACTAAGTTCTGCCATTTCAGCTAACTAAACAAGTCAAATATCTTGTAAAATGGCCCATAATCTGACAGCCAATTAATGCTTGTGAAACTATCCTGGCATAGTCAATTGAACACTCAGTTTGGAAATCAAACGCAATTGAATTCTATCCATTCGAAAGATCTACATGTACATGTATTGTGTAGATTTCTAAAGAGTATGATACATGATCATAGCATTTTATGCTGGCTTGTGTAAGCTGGTGTGCAGGTGACCCATACTTCAGACCCATAATCAGTCTAACTTTAAGATGGACCTTGGAAAACTTTGGCATTTCTTCTAGTCATCTAGTATAATTATATAGACATTCTTTTGGTTTAATACGTATTCCTCCTATTGAAACAACTAGCAATCCTTTTATTTTTACTAAAAAAGATCCCCCATATATTGTATGGATGTTACTTTATGTAAAGAGCATGTTAGTGCCAGGGGCCCATTTCTCAAAAGCCCTGGAAACTTTTCGGGCCTGTAAAGCCACAGCAAAATCTTGAACCTTACTATTACAGAGCTGTTGTTTTCACAAATTGGAGAAACAGGTTCCAGGTCATAAGCTGAGGATGTACATGATTATTTAAACAGACTACCTCAAATGTACATTGTATCACATACCGGTACTTGTTAAAAGGCCATGCTAGTATTTTGATGTCTCATGATCATTTCGTAACTTTTTTTTCGTACAGGCGGACAGCCTTTGAGGCTTTCTAAAGGCTTTCTACTGGTTTCCAGCATATGGAAGCATGCTGTTGTTGGTCTACATAAATACCAGCACTGCCAACTTTAAAAAAAAATAAATATCCATGAGATCATCAATGGTACCTTTTCTTGACCCTAGAAAAAAGTTGCTCAAAGTAGAGACTTGCCAATCAAATCTTAAAGGAGTATGAAATATCCAAAATTTTCCTCTCAAAATGCCAAACATTGGCCAAAACTTGCCTGAAAAATGCATTTTATGGACATTTATATGTATTTTTTGGGCAAATTGGTGGCCCAAGTGGGAAAGTGGCTTCATGCACTCCCCATGGTATAATAAGGATAATCATTATGGTGGGAGAGCGGGAGATTCAGTCTGTATCCAGGAGACTTCCAGATTCTGGATACAGACTGGAGAGTTGGCAAAGATGAGATACATGTCAGTAGTGGTTTATTTCAGTAGATGTTATTTTGAGAGGAATGAGTGACAAACCAAAAGTAGATGACTGCATTCCTACAATGTAGAAGGTTACATTTCTCCAGTATACATGTGTATTACATGTAGATAGTGTACCATGTACCCTGGCTAAAACAAGAGGCTGCGCAATAAAAAGTCTTGTGGCTGAGGGCCATTGAATACCCAAGCACCAGTCATGTGTTAGCCTTGGTCTACCATTAGTAGCTTATATATGTACATGTCTGTATAGTGGTTAATGTTGAGTTTAGGGTTCTTAGTTGTTTATTTTTGAGTTAGGACTGAAGTTAAAAATAAATATCCTTTTAAATTATATGCATGTTTTGGTGGTGCTTGTGCATGTTCACTTACATTCAGGTTATTCTCACAAATACCTCAGTCTATAGGCTTACATGTATAAACGATGCTCTTTGCAAATTTTCTTGCGATCATTTCGTGTGATTTTCACTCAATTCCATGTGAACAGTGTGTTTCAGTCAAGGCAAGCTGAAGAGGAGGACTTTCCACGAGGTGGTGCTTCATCACTGAGTCCGCTTGAAGTGAGGAAAATCAAGCATGAGGCAGAGAGGGATGTTCTTTTTGGGGTAATGACACTGACTGGATTGTTCTCACCGTAACTCAGCTATTTACTAAAAAATTCTAGATTTATATGTGGCTAAATGTAATTTAGGCTAAGTTAAAATCAAGCCAATGGTGGTCCGCGGTGGTCAGGGAATCATGCGCATCGAGGTGACATACGGGGTTTCTCGAATCGCACATGTTGTTCGTTTCTGCTGTGTGAGGTGCTGTTCGTTTCTAGCAGCAAATCGTTTAGTTGTTCCGCTTTTTCCCCCTTCCCTTCCCTTCCCTCCCTCATTGGTGGATTTGGTAAGTATAGGGTTGGTAAGTATCTCCACTGACTTGGTCAGTGTGACGGTGCCTGGTGGGTGGTGGCCACTCTCAGAGTTCCGTGGAGGCCTGTGTGCGCTGCTAATGGCTTGTGGCTCAAGGCTTGTTGCTCGCCCCGGAATCGCGACCCACTTTGGCAGGCACCATCTCCAAGCTCATCTATTGGCGATGAGTTTAACCTTACATGTAGCTGAATATCCCTACATGTACAGTACTGTATGATGAGAATAGAGATCTTAGTACTGAAGTTTTCATTAATGCAGGCATGCACATTTTACAAATTTGCATCACATAATATATGACTTATATTGCCACGTGCACTGTATATTATCATGTCAAATTCAAGTAAAATTTGGTCATTTGGTCGGTTATAAAAATAGTAAAATTATAGTTCATGTATTGTATAATCATGACAGTGGATGATCATGTCCATTAAAATGATAAATTCATTTGGCTTTAATCAGTTATGGATAGTGTGCTAAACTCTGGATCAAGCAGTCTACCTGTACAAATTATGTATATTTGAGCTCAGGCTAGCTGGGCAAGAAGCATTGTACTTTACTCTGACTCATAGTATCTTTCTCAACAGTCAAGCTTACGGACGTTCGCGCCCATTGCTACTGCGCATCTCTAGTGCGCACGCTATTCATTGGTCACGCGCGTGCCACGTCATTTTTAAGCGCGCGCACGGATTCAAAAACTCAACAAAATATAGGGCTGATGACCTTTGCATTAACTTTGTGTGCGAATATTTTTGTTGGATGCTCGGTGACCCCCACTTTTTTTTCGGCAGATCACTTCCTTTTCTGATTCTTTCCATTATACTAAAAAACAACAAAAATCTGTACGTGGGAAGTTTTAATTATTTCTCATATACTATTCAAATAGGGCCGAATTGGTACGTGGATACAGGTGTGTGTAACTTAGAAGTTGTAATTTTTAAGGCTAATTCTAGCTGATTTAATGACATATGTAGCAAAGATCTATCAAATAGGCCTATATATGCTGTTTTAAGCACATATAACTTAGATATGATTCTTCAACTTAAATATATGCCGATAGTAATGAATCCGGCCAGAATCGCCTCGAATGACTGGAAATCCTAGAAATGCTATGGTCCGGGCTGCACCTTATCTTCAAAACGAGTTCGGTGACCCCCGATTTTTTTTACGTTTTTAATCTAATCTTATCATTTTCTACCTGCAGTCAAAGTTTTAAAAAAATCTGTGCGTGGGAAGTTTTTGGGCGCGAACGTCCTTAAGAGGCTCTCTGAGTACTTCATGGCTTTAAATATAAGAGAAATACAAATCAATAGATTATTTTTCCAGGGTCTGACTGTATTATTTGAATTGTTCCTTGCAGAAGCCATCATCAGATTTAGAACAAAATGTTTCTAAAAGCAAAGAGAAAAAGAAGAAACCCAAGAAAACTGCTGCTGCAGCAAATGAATTACATGTAAATGGCAAAGTTGAATTAGAAGGGAGATCAAAACTTAAACATGTGGAGCCTCTTACATTCAAGGTATTGTCTTGTAATAATCCTCTTAGGCCCCTCTCTAATAATGAAACATCTCTCTCTGCCTTGAGCTATAAACTATACCTCTCTTAGGGATATATGTGTAGATGTTGCTAAGTGCCTGACCAGGTAATTTCTGAACAACACCAGATGAAATCTCATTCCCTAGCGAAAATATTTGAGCTATTACAACCTTAAATGTAAATGAGGTACATTTCCAATAAAATGTAAACTTCATAGTTTGAGAGGAAAGTCTATGAAAGCGAGGGTGTAACTTTGTTTGATGGAGAGAGAGAACTTCCAAGAGAAAGACATGTACATGCATGCATTGGAAACAAGCGTATTGACAACATGTTGATAGGCCATTACTCTCTGCCTTTTCTTCTTTACGTCTGTTCATACTTTTGTAACATTAGTTGTTTTAACCTAAAGTTACATGTGGCAATTTTATTTTTCATGGGAGGCAGGGTGGTCTCATGGTTAGTGCGCACGTCTCTGGATCAAGTGGTCCGGGCTCAAGCCCCCTTGCTGATTACATTGTGTTGTGTTCTTGGGCAAGACACTTTACTCTCACAGTGCCTCTCTCCACCCAGGTGTATAAATGGGTACTGGCAAATTGTTGGGAAAACCTAACAAAATTGGGGAGCATCTCTCTTTGGGGGAGTGGCCTGGGATGGGCAAGCATCTTGTCCAGGGGAAGTACAGTAGAATACTGTGCTTCTAGCCGCTTCATGCTACAGAAATCGGGATAAGCTCTGGCGCTATAAGCCAGCCTTGGCTCCAAAGTTTCATTAAGCAATTTTATCTTTGTTAGTGCTGCATATGCCATAAGTAATTATTACTTAGTGTTATGGTTAGGGCTAGGGTTCACTTGTCTCTCCAATTAGGATGAAATCTTGTCAATAATGAAAGCTCATTTCTCCTCTTTTGATATTGCAATGCCTCCTTTTAATTAACACTGTGTAAATCCCCAACAGAAACTCTATGTGGGGATGAAAATTTTGGGAGCAATACGAGAAGTGAATGAGTATGACATGGCCATCAGTCTGCCAAATGGACTGAGTGGATTTGTTCACATTACACATGTCAATGAGAAGGTCACTGAAAGATTAAAGGAGATGCTACAGGCTGATGACTCAGACAGCAAAGAGACAGAGGCAAGATATAAGCTCAACTTTGTTAGTTAATTAGAATAATGTTTTGAAAGTAGTATGCAAGACACCATCATGCATCAATAGCTGATTTTTTTTTGGCCTGAACATATCACTAGGAAGCTTTTATGTACTGTTTTCTAACATGTACATGTACAGTTACATTGTACTATTAAATATGATTTGACAACATTGCCATGTACATAGAGTTCAAGAAATGGCATAGAGTTCAAGAAAGATAATTTTTTCAGAATCTGATTCTAGGATAGTGATGTATTAATTAAAAATCTCTTGTTAACCCTCGGCTATACATAGTCAAGCTAACTCATACCCACATCGTGGTACAGTGGGAGGTTGATGGAACCCCCCTTGGGTTTTGTTCTGTTAAGGCAAAATGAAATAAATTTACATTGATTAGATAGTCTTGAGCTTGCTTTTGATTACAAGTTGATTTTTTGTTGGTTGTGATGTCTTATAATAATAATAATATAATAATAATACTTTATTTAACCACATGTCACCTAGGAGCTGAAAGCTTGTTTAAACGTGAACGTGAAACTAATAACAAATGATAAACAAATAAGAACCTATGATAAATATATTGTTAAACTATGTGATAACTTATTTATATATGTATAATATCTAATTTGAGATCAAATGTGCATTAAAATTAAAATTTGAAGAATTAAAATAATTCATATGTAAGCTATGGAATAACACACCTATGACATTTGACCTGCCATCTTGGAATTTATCATTTTATTAAAAAGTCAAGAAATAACTGAAATTAATTTAAAATCAAGCCAGAATGCTTATGAAATGTATAAATTCGGGAATTTCTGTAATTTGTCAAAGAAAACTGGGAAAACTACAGAATTATATTGAAAAAGTTGATTTTTGGCCAGCCCTACATGAAATTTGCAGTTGCCATGGCAACATCAAAAATGACAGACACACAAATGACATATCAAAATTTCCTCAGAAGATGAATGAACAGCTATTGAAAGTTTCAGCCTCTTAGAGTGAATCATTGTTTTCAAAAATTTGAAAAAACCTTATTAGGAGTGGGGGTGGTTCCCCCCTCCCCCCCCCCCCCTGTACGGTTGAGCATAATTTAATACTCTGCGCAGAAACTGGTATATTAAGAAAGATAATAAATTATTCTTAACAACTCTTTGTACAGAGCAACATAGTTACGTGTATGAACAGTACAATCTTAATTCTCAATCCCTACTAACAGTGTAACTATTCATAATCAAAGTATCACCAAGTATGATCATGTACATGTAATTTGTTATTATAGACTTTTGGAGAACAGTGATGGTTACATGTAGCTGTCCAAATTTCATAAAACAAGCGTTTACCTAGAATTCAGCCACTTGGTTAGCTTGAAGCAAGATCACATACTGGCTCAAATATGACCTTGATATTTCTGTGTTGAACTTTATGTTTGCAGACAACTAGTTTTCCAGAGCTTGCAAAATTCTTCACTGTTGGAACACTGGTGCAGTGTTCAGTGTTGGAACTGGAAGGTTCTAAGCCTGGACAAAAGAAAGTCAAATTATCTTTGGATCCTAAAGATGTTAACAGTGGGCTCAGCAAGTCATCTCTGAAGCCAGGAATGGTAGGCAGAAGAATTAAACATTAACTAATAATATTTTTATTATTATTAATAATTTATGCCTGTCCTAGTAATTTGCCAGTTTATCTTTCTTACAGCTACAGCATATTGCTGCTTAATTCTAGATCCTTTTATTTTTAGATCGCTTCTATTGCAGTTAATTTACAGCAAACTAGCACTATGGCTTCCTAACTTGTCCTATGAGAGACATTTCTCGTATGCATGGGTTCTGAGATAATTTCATTTAGTTTTGCCCCTGCTGAAGGGAGTCCAATTTAATGCCTATTTAACAGTTCAGGCACAAAATACTGTCCAGAGAATTTTTTTTTTTAACATGCCAAACCTGCAGAACTTGAATGCACTCTTTAATCTACGATTACTATGAGTTGTAAGTTTTCCATCAGTAAAAGTAAAAGAAAGTGCACGTGGGAGCAGCTTTAGTGATAACTATTACTAGTTTTATACAGTGTTAATAACAGTGTCCACTGTACATAGTGAAATGATAATTGCATTTTTTTTCAGGTCCTTCCAGGTTATGTAAACAGTATCGAAGACCACGGCTATCTAATATCATTTGGCATTGAGAACACTAGAGCTTTTTTGCCAAAAGGCAAACTGAATAGAGGTATGCATAATTTATGTGGTTAATACTCTAAGCTTTTATTATTATAGAAGAACTGAACACAATTTTATATATGTGTATGTGATTATAAAATGATTACATGTATATTAGAATTAACCAATGATAAATAATATTAAAATGATGGGTTTTTTTCTCTAGAGTTTCAAGAAGGGCATTCATTGTGCTTGTTGGTGAAGTCTGTGGCTGAGGATCAGAGGATTATAACAGTTAGCGCAGACAAAAATTTGATTCAGGATGCACTAGTATGTTATCTATAAATAACTGACTATACAGCCTTTTCGACAAAAGTTGTCCCATGGAAGTGTCAAAGCTTACGCGGCAATGCTGATTGGCACTATGGGTAGTAAGAGTTTGGCTTTGCTTGTTTGAGGTTCAAGGTGATTCAGCAACAAGGAACGAGAAAGGACAAATACATGTTTGTGCTGTTTCCTTCCACCACGCTGAAACACCTTGAGGTTCACTCAAGCAACCGTAAAAACCACCATTACCCATAATAACTCTCAACATTGTCATGTAAGCTTTTCACTGTTTGGAAGACAACCTTTCTCGAAACAGCTGTATCTACATATACATGTGGTTATTGACCAAGTGTGAGGTCAAAATGGCTGGATATGGACTAAATATTCTTTTGCCCATTTATGGAGGAAGATGGAGTTGAGGTTTCAACATTGTATTAGGTTGGGAGGGGGATCAGTGCAGGTGTGGATCCAGGGGAGGTGAAATGGGTGAATTTTCACCCACCCCCCCCCCCCCTCTTTTCTGAGCCCCCTTTTTTCTTTTTTTTTTTCTTATCCCTCAAATATTGAAATAATATGTGATTTCTCTGACATATTTATTACAAAAATTTAGCCCCCATTTCAAAATCCTGGATCTGCCCTTGCAGTGACATCTTTTTAAAAGGAATTTTTTTATTTATTGAAGGCGAAATACATTATTACTTGTTGCCTGGTAGTTTACAACAAAATAAAAAAATAAAAACAAACAAAAAAAATGAAAATCCTGTTAATCCTACTGTAGTAATTATTTAAAACTTCCAACTAATTATTTAAATTCATGAAACTCAAACCTCATCTCTAAACAGATGATTAATTGTGGTCTCATTTTCTGTCCTAATGTTATTCACATTTTCACATTGCAAATTCTCGTCAAGTTTCATTCATTCAAGTTTCAATTGCCTGGATTAAACGATTAACTGATTACAACGATGCAGCTTGGAAAATTATCCCAGAATTCGCAGCTACTGATTACGACGGCCTTTCTTTCCTAATAGAATGTCAGTACGACGTAAAGCAACTCTCTCTTGACAATCTTCCACCCTTTTACCACACCTTACTAAGGTATTGGCAAAAATACAATACATGACAATTTTGCAAAAAACACCGATATCCGAAACAAAATAATCTGGAATAACAGTCGTATCCTAATTGGAGGAAAGCCATTATTCTACAAGCCTTTATTCCAAGCTTAGGTCATTTCGATTAAACATCTCCTTAATGAAACCAACACGTTTCTCTCTTTTGACGAACTCAAACAGAAAGTGAACATTAATATTCCTTTCACACTTGACTATGGCCTCCTCACATCCATTCCAACAGAATGGAAAAAGATATTAAGAAATCAAAACAACTGTTCCCAAACGGTAAATTCAACCCTTGTTCCACTCCAAGACCCCCCATCAACATGAACCGCCTACTCTTTTCTTCTGAACAAAGCAATAAGTCCACCTACATCAGAGAACAGAATCTTAATTATGGTTTCACCAAAGAAAATATTCACAAAGTGTATACATTTCCTTTCTTGATAACCAAAGACTCTAAACTAATTGCCTTTCAGTACAACATCACTCACAATATTTTACCAACTAATTCAAGCCTTTTTCGAGCTGGAATTACTGAAAGCGACACTTGCACATTATGCAAAACTGAAAAGCAAACAATCAACCACTTGCTGTTCCACTGTACTGAATCTACCGTTTTTTGGAAAGAATTCACCAGCTGGTGGCTCCTAAAATTTAAACAAGCTATCACATTGACCGAATGCGTCTTTTCTATGGATATCATAACAATATCAAAAACAAGCAGGCACTAAATGTCACTCTCCTCCTCGCTAAATATCACATTTTCGTTACCAGTTCATGTGATGGCAAGCTTTCTTTTGACAGCTTTCTTCTCCGCCTCCAAAACCACCTAGAGATTTTAAAACAAAGTTATACAGCCGCAAACAAATCACATCAATTTTTATCTATATACGGCAATCTGTTGTAATCCATTGATTCACTTCTGTTCCAACAAATTCTGCGTCATCTTACTAAAATAGACGTATTTGCTTTAGTTTGTTTTTCTGTTGTTTGTTGTATTTTTTAGAATTAATATAGTCATTGCAACGTTGTCAGCATTGTTAAAGTAATGTAGTCATCGTAAAGTAGTATTTTTTTTTTAATTAATTAATTTTTTTTTAATAATAAAATATAATAAATACTCTACTTACAGTGTTACGTACTTGCATTAACAATAACAATACAACACTTACGGATGATTACATACATTAACTACATTACTTACGATATTTACAATCCTGGTTACTGAAAAAATTACAATGCTTTCCTTTAATTAATATCATTCTACAATAATACAAGTATGTACATGTAATAAAACACGGAAAGAAAATAGAATGAAATAAGAAAGAAAAAAATATATATATATATAACGCACGAAGAGGTTTGTTAACAATGTTTTACTACATTAGGCTAGATTCTCAATTTTCCACTGCATTTTTATCTTATTTATTAACTGTAAATTATTAGGGTTTTTCTCATTAATTTTGCAACTATACGTGTACCTTTTTAATAGTAAGATAAGCAGATCCAGTTGGCGTCGGAGATTGTCACTTATAGCAGGAGGGGGGTAATTCTGAAGAAAAATTTGGTCCACCGATAAATTTATGCGAGTGTTGTTTAGGGTGTTAAACCACGATAAGATTTCTTGATAAAATTGAACATTCATAGGGCACTCCAAAAAGGTGTGCTCTAATGAATCAGGATTTTTGCATTGAGAACATGTGTCATCGTTCCTGATTTTGAATAGCTTGAGTGATGTTGTACTGAAAGGCAATTAGTTTAGAGTCTTTGGTTATCAAGAAAGGAAATGTATACACTTTGTGAATATTTTCTTTGGTGAAACCATAATTAAGATTCTGTTCTCTGATGTAGGTGGACTTATTGCTTTGTTCAGAAGAAAAGAGTAGGCGGTTCATGTTGATGGGGGGTCTTGGAGTGGAACAAGGGTTGAATTTACCGTTTGGGAACAGTTGTTTTGATTTCTTAATATCTTTTTCCATTCTGTTGGAATGGATGTGAGGAGGCCATAGTCAAGTGTGAAAGGAATATTAATGTTCACTTTCTGTTTGAGTTCGTCAAAAGAGAGAAACGTGTTGGTTTCATTAAGGAGATGTTTAATCGAAATGACCTAAGCTTGGAATAAAGGCTTGTAGAATAATGGCTTTCCTCCAATTAGGATACGACTGTTATTCCAGATTATTTTGTTTCGGATATCGGTGTTTTTTGCAAAATTGTCATGTATTGTATTTTTGCCAATACCTTAGTAAGGTGTGGTAAAAGGGTGGAAGATTGTCAAGAGAGAGTTGCTTTACGTCGTACTGACATTCTATTAGGAAAGAAAGGCCGTCGTAATCAGTAGCTGCGAATTCTGGGATAATTTTCCAAGCTGCATCGTTGTAATCAGTTAATCGTTTAATCCAGGCAATTGAAACTTGAATGAATGAAACTTGACGAGAATTTGCAATGTGAAAATGTGAATAACATTAGGACAGAAAATGAGACCACAATTAATCATCTGTTTAGAGATGAGGTTTGAGTTTCATGAATTTAAATAATTAGTTGGAAGTTTTAAATAATTACTACAGTAGGATTAACAGGATTTTCATTTTTTTTGTTTGTTTTTATTTTTTTATTTTGTTGTAAACTACCAGGCAACAAGTAATAATGTATTTCGCCTTCAATAAATAAAAAAATTCCTTTTAAAAAGATGTCACTGCAAGGGCAGATCCAGGATTTTGAAATGGGGGCTAAATTTTTGTAATAAATATGTCAGAGAAATCACATATTATTTCAATATTTGAGGGATAAGAAAAAAAAAAAGAAAAAAGGGGGCTCAGAAAAGAGGGGGGGGGGGGGTGGGTGAAAATTCACCCATTTCACCTCCCCTGGATCCACACCTGCACTGATCCCCCTCCCAACCTAATACAATGTTGAAACCTCAACTCCATCTTCCTCCATAAATGGGCAAAAGAATATTTAGTCCATATCCAGCCATTTTGACCTCACACTTGGTCAATAACCACATGTATATGTAGATACAGCTGTTTCGAGAAAGGTTGTCTTCCAAACAGTGAAAAGCTTACATGACAATGTTGAGAGTTATTATGGGTAATGGTGGTTTTTACGGTTGCTTGAGTGAACCTCAAGGTGTTTCAGCGTGGTGGAAGGAAACAGCACAAACATGTATTTGTCCTTTCTCGTTCCTTGTTGCTGAATCACCTTGAACCTCAAACAAGCAAAGCCAAACTCTTACTACCCATAGTGCCAATCAGCATTGCCGCGTAAGCTTTGACACTTCCATGGGACAACTTTTGTCGAAAAGGCTGTATAGTCAGTTATTTATAGATAACATACTAGTGCATCCTGAATCAAATTTTTGTCTGCGCTAACTGTTATAATCCTCTGATCCTCAGCCACAGACTTCACCAACAAGCAC
>JAHPZR010021451.1:0-15019 GCA_019787425.1 Platygyra sinensis | reverse complement strand
TGTTGGAGACACATTTTAGCTGCGATACTGTTGACCGTGAGCTGTAGTTAGCTATACTTAGCTCGCTGCTGTGCCCTGAAACGGGCAGGAACATTCGCATCGGAAAGCAAGGTTATGGTATTTATTTTACCGATTTTAAGAAGTGATGTTTTGATGTTTTATTCCTGACATCAATCAGTGTGTCAACAGTTGTTTTGACACTGGGAAAAGCTGAATTTTTAAATAAATTAATCTCAGAAACATTTTGTTTATTGGGTTTCTTAAATTCGAGATAAAGCGATGGTTCTCAGCTTACCAAGACCAAGTTTGTGCTTGGTTTAGTCTCGACTACCGACTGCGACTGCTCGAAAAATTTTTCTGGCATATTTTCTCAAAGAAACGGCTTTATCTATCGTTTACTGGGTTCTCGAACCTGTTCAATGCCTCGACAAGACTTTTTTTGTACTTTATCTTTTGCCCAGTCACGTAAAATATTATCCTAATTCTCAAAACTTTTCGCCATTTTAAAACGGCAGGGGGAAAGGCTTTGTAACGATGACGTCAATCGTGCGTCTGTCCTCTAATAGCGGAGTTCCGGCGGCCCAAAGGGCCGCCAAGTGGAGCCCCATAGCCATAGAGGGAAAAAGAAACCATGAATTGATTTTCTCGTGGTTATCATGGGCAGCGGTATTGCTCGTGGGCGCGTACGCACGACGACGACGGTGGTGGTGGAGTCGGGCAACATGGCGGCCATACTCCAAATAATAGGTTGACAGAGACATGCAACCTTGGTTTACCGTGTACTTCTTTGATATTGGACATTCCCGCTATGATCAATTGACACCTGTCAAAACAAGGTATCTGCTGACCAGTATCACATGACCATATCGCGGGCTCAAGTGTACAGCTCATCGAGGTCACGTGCTGGTTCTCGATTGGATCGCGGGCTCATGTCAGGTTAACTTGTTGAAAACAGGGCAGAATTGTTCGGAAGCCTGTTAACGCTAGCCCAGGATTAAAATTTATTCGAATTATAACTTTTTCTTCTGTATTTTTTGCTGCTTTGTTTTGAGTATATGGTGATTATAAAACTCAAAACAGAAAGTCACACAGTAAACAGAAAACCTCACCGCATGGTTACAAAACTCAAATCAACCTTTTCCTGGGTTAGCTCAATCGGGCACTGAACAACCCGGCCAAGGAGCTACGCTTTTAGGCTGGCCTAAATCTATATATTAGATCATAATCGAGAACCAGTCAAAATGCGAGAATAACTTGGGTCATTATATAACTTTTGATACTACTGAGCTAAAGTTCAATAACGCTTATCCTGAGGGTTACGCCTCGATATCAGTTGAATGATGAATTAGGGAGCCGTCCACAAGACGCCTGAGAACTTTATTTCTACGGTAAGCCTACCGACCATACTAATACGTCAAGTAAACGGAGCTTTATTTCTACGGTTAGGCCTACCGACCATACTAATCCGTCACGTAAACGCAGCTTTATTTCTACGGTTAGGCCTACTGACCATACTAATCCGTCACGTAAACGGAGCTTTATTTCTACGGTAAGCCTACCGACCATCATCATCATCAATCTTTATTTATACACGAAATCACATCACTTTACATGGTCTTCCTAGGAATCGTGCTTAAAACTAGACTAAAATACTCTAAGGAACTACTGACTATAATGTTAAAAATACAAAAACTTACATTATGAATGATAAGAGTTACAATGGGTCAAGGTGTATTAGAAAAAATCTTTCCCATGAAATGAAGTTTTAAAAACATTTAAACTAGACAGTTTTCTAATCTCTGAGGGAATCTTGTTCCACAGAACAGATCCTCTGTAGTGTAGGCTCCCTTTTGCAGACTCAGTTCTGGGTCTGGGGACATAATAATTCATCTCAGAATTTCTGAGATTGTGTGATGTACATTTGAGGTGTTGGTAAAGATCCTCCTCAGATACGCTGGGGAAAGATTATTATGGATTTTATACATTGTCACAGCCAACTGTTTAAGTCTTACATATTCTAGCCTTTCGCAGCCAAGCTCATCCAACAAAACACTTGAGCGAACATCATAGTTAGAATAGGTGAGAATTCTAGCAGCCCTATTCTGCAGCTTTTGAAGTTTGTCTGCTAGTCCCTTATTGATATTACCCCATACGGCACTACAGTAATTAAAATATGGCATTACCAGTGCATTGTACATATTCACTCTAATATCAAATGGCATAAAATGACTTACACGCCTTAAAATAGCAATACCAGCGGATATTTTCTTTGAAATGGTATCAATGTGTGGGCGCCAGTTCAAAGATTCATCAATATGAACTCCAAGGGATTTATGTTTAATTACTCTTTCTATGGGTGTATTATTGACTTTGACTGTGAAGTCACTATTTATTTGGGATAACTTAAATTGGCTCCCTATAAGCATGTATTTAGTCTTCTTAACATTTAAAGTTAATTTGTTTGCTGACAGCCATGACTGGATTAAATTCATATCATAATTCATTTTATGTTCAAGGACACATGGGTCTTCTGCAGACGTTTTAAGGGTAGTATCATCTGCATACATTCTGGGTTTTGAAAACAAATTACATGAAGGGAGATCATTAATATAAATAGTGAATAAGAGAGGGCCTAAAATAGACCCCTGTGGAATACCACATGTTATATTACAGAAATCAGATTGAACTCCATCAATAAACGTTTGTTGCTTTCGATCAGATAGATAGGACTGGAACCAGTTAAGAGATTGAGAACTGACCCCATAAAGTTTAAGCTTTCCCAAAAGGATAGTATGATCCATGGTATCAAAAGCTTTTTCAAATCCAGGAATATCACACCATTTAAGAGACTGTTGTCAATATTCCATAGCCATTCATTCGTAGCCTCAAGTAAAGCTGTTTCAGTGTAAACGGAGCTTTATTTCTACGGTAAGCCTACCGACCATACTAATACGTCACGTAAACGGAGCTTTATTTCTACGGTAAGCCTACCGACCATACTAATCCGTCACATAAACGGAGCTTTATTTCTACGGTAAGCCTACCGACCATACTAATACGTCACGTAAACGGAGCTTTATTTCTACGGTAAGCCTACCGACCATACTAATACGTCACATAAACGCAGCTTTATTTCTACGGTAAGCCTACCGACCATAGTAATACGTCACGTAAACGCAGCTTTATTTCTACGGTAAGCCTACCTACCATACTAATACGTCACATAAACGCAGCTTTATTTCTACGGTAAGCCTACCGACCATACTAATACGTCACGTAAACGGAGCTTTATTTCTACGGTAAGCCTACCGACCATACTAATACGTCACATAAACGCAGCTTTATTTCTACGGTAAGCCTACCGACCATACTAATACGTCACATAAACGCAGCTTTATTTCTACGGTAAGCCTACCGACCATACTAATACGTCACATAAACGGAGCTTTATTTCTACGGTAAGCCTACCGACCATACTAATACGTCACATAAACGCAGCTTTATTTCTACGGTAAGCCTACCCACCATACTAATACGTCACATAAACGGAGCTTTACTAGTTCTACGGTAAGCCTACCGACCATACTAATCCGTCACGTAAACGGAGCTTTATTTCTACGGTAAGCCTACTGACCATACTAATCCGTCACCTAAACGCAGCTTTATTTCTACGGTAAGCCTACCGACCATACTAATCCGTCACGTAAACGGAGCTTTTTGGAAACGCTCTTCAAACTCGAGAAATCTGAAAACGCCGGCTTCTCGTTTTCGTGAGTGAATTCCTTGACTGATCAAGTTTTCCCTCAAACACACTTAAAACATAGAATGATAGGACCCTGCTCGCGCTGTGATTGGTCAAAAACCCATGTTTCATCGCCTGCGGCTCGTGTTTCTTACATTTCCCTCGTGTTCTCAAATGACCATCGTGTTTTATCACAGTGTAATACACGGCTTGGGCTTCTTTATTTGTTAAATATAAAATGACCGGTGATTGTTGGGTTTTTGAAGTTCTCCAGCGTTGAGTGCGGACGAGATCTTAAATACTGTGTGGATATTCGAGCATATTGATGCTCTAAAGGTGTGCACGTTTAAATCTTTGAATTTATGAAGCAGCTATAATATTTAAACAACTGAACTCATTTAAAACTGTCTTGATAAGAAACAACTAAGTAACGGAAAGCAGTCCTGTAGTACAAATAAAGTACAAATAAAGTACCTTTGAATATTGTTGACAGTAGCCACAAGAACAGGAAATATTGTTGACAGTAGCCACAAGAACAGGATTTGGCAAACTAGTAGTTCGTTGTCGTCGCCAGTATAAGCGTAGCTGTACACGAAGGTGTATACATTGGGTAATGAGTTGGGATCTGTGTATTTCGCAAAAAAGCACACAGTAGCTGCATCCAGATCATACGCGATCGAGTTTTCTAAAATCGCGTAATCTGTGATGGTGCGCTCTTTAAATCTCAGCGGTTGGAACTCTGAAAGACGTTTCAATGAAACCACAAAATAATGAACATTTGAAAACTTATATTGAATTGAAAAACAAAACCAAATTCGTACTCAGTACAATATCGACACGGCTAAGATCTTTTAGTGATGCTTTAATCAAATTAAGGTAGCATCCCACCCCAAATGACCACTTTTCGCTCGCACCGTTTCAAGGCGAGACGTTAAATAAAACCCTGACAAACTCTTATATATTTTCTAAAAGCTTAATAAGTGAAGATTACCATACCGTATTTACTGAAAGAAAAAAGATAAATGCCTTAAAAATATAGTGATCGTTTTGCAAAAGTACATGGCTTGCAATATTCAGTTCCTGTGCAGTCGGAAGTGATCAAAAGGAAGAGACAAACATTGCGCCAAGTTCTTAACACCTTTGTCTCAGAAACCGTGTCGGCAAATTTTGAAATCTTGGTTTGTTTTTACGTCTTGTTAAACTTCGCTTTCGAAAAAAAATGGTTGTTGTTCCTTCATTTGTTTATAACTCTAGAAAGAACGCCGGAAAAACCCCGGGGGGGGGGTTACTCCCGCGAATTTTGGAAAGGGGTGTGCCGCGAAGGTTCTCGAGCCTAACCCTATTTAAGGACTAAGAAAGCGAAAATTCCTACCCTTTTTAAGGCCCAAACACGAAAAATGACACCCTATTTAAGGCTATTAAACCTCTGTTGTAAATCATTTTGTTAATACTTAAAGGATAGATCAAGTTTAAACAAAAACATTTGTATAGGCGGGCGTTTTCACACTCCAGTATTAGATAATACAATTTAGCTACCCTAATCTAAGGACCACACCAGGAACACAGTCACAAAAGGGGAAAAAAAGATACCCTATTTAAGGACTGAGAACCTCAAAAACCATACCCTATTCCGCGGCACGTACCTATATAGCCCAAATATGGGAGTACCACCCCACCCCCCAGGGGGAAAAACCAAAACCGCTGAAACGGTTTTCGAGCTACATTATGTAGGAAGAGGGGGGCGTAAGGGTTTGCGGTGATGCGGTTTTGCGTTATTTTTAGAGCGGTTTTGTGGTAATTTTTATTCTAACTCGCGGTATCGCAGTTCCAATACACTAAGCGATTTGCGGTTATTAAAACCTTTAGGTCGCGGTTTTCGGTGAAAAAAGTGTCTGCGGTGATGACACTCTTTAGAACGGTTTACATCCGTTAGTTTTCCCAGCGCGAGCTAAGTGTTCTGTTTCACAACGCATCAGGGTTTGTTAAATCAGTTTACAATTTAACTCTGTGGTTTGCAATTACGGCCTTTTCCAGTTAATACGTTAAATCCCATGCTGGATGTTAGCTCGTACAGCCGTACAGCCTCGTGTTCTCGTTGCTTTGATTCAATGCGCGACAATAGCAACTGAGGTCGTCGAGATCGCAACTGAAAGCGAAGAGGGCGTATTAATTAATTACGTGGCAATCTTCTATGGAGAAGGAAAGGGAGGGAAAAATTTTAGACAAAAATTAACAAGTTTCGTTGTTATAGTGGGCCTCCATGTACGTGCGGTTTCGGTATTTAGAAAAAAAATTCGATGCGGTTTGCGGTTTTTGGCGTATTTCTGTGCGGTTCAGCGGTTTTCGGACCCCCCTTACGCCCCCCTCTAGGAACATTCTCCCCAATTTTGAGCTAAAACATTTTAAAATTCGCTGCACGCGAACTTAAACCGTGCGCCCAATTCCTTGAAAATATAGTTTCAAGAAAAAGATCAAAACAGTTTCAGAGACCTTCTTCCGTTTGAATGAGATCAAAACAACAAGGCGTGAAAGTAATTACCTGCGGTTTACAAACAAACGGCTCAGTTAATTCATAACAATAGCGCTCAAATGCTGACGAGACAAGATGTCAGTGCGGAACCCCGTCTAACGACCACCCCTTTAATACGACCAACTCGTTATTACGACCACTTTATTCTGGCCCGAAAGAACACTTAATCTGTCATTTTCTTGTTTAAAGAACCCCTTTAATACGACCATCCCGTTGAGGCGATCAATTTTCCATGGCCTAAAGGTGGTCGTATTAACGGGATTCCACTGAGTGTACTGTTCCGCGCGGGATTTGACTCTACAGTTCAGGGCCAGGCATCGCTGTTGGTCGCTCGCTCCGAAGGTACAGGAAGGTAAGTTGTTACTGTGATTGGAATTGTTTAATCCCAGTTTCCAGAGTTTTCATTCCTCTGACTGGCAATTTGTATTATGAATAGGCCAAAACAACGTTAGAAATGCCTAAAGAAACGAAAAGGGGAAAAAGATAACCGGGACAAACACCACCAGGAATAAGAGGCGAAGCCGAACGCGCAAAAGAGGGAATCATGCAACTACCACTGACTCCAGTGAAACAGAAACTCCCAAGGCAGTAATGCTTCCCGAGATTCGAGCAGCTGAGTAAGAATGGTAATAAACTGGATAGGAAACAATACAAATTTCTTTCTGGTCTTTATATGATCAGCACTGATGAATAGAGGCAGAGGCACAAAATTATCGCCACACAATTGCCCGGCACAACTTCCTCGAACTCGTGCCGCGTTTAATAAGACCCTTTGTCGCTAGCGGCAAGTTTGTCAGCCCAATCCTTGTCGATGTCAAAACAATTTCCTTTTTGGGGTCTTATGAAGACCCCTATGCTATCATCGGCGGGGTTTATCTGTCTGCGTGTCGGGTATCGCGAGGTCTTCTGGGAGAAATTTAGTAGGCTTATATGACGTGAGCTTTCGATACAGCGGCCATTGCTGTTTTGAGTACATGTAATCTTTTTGCACAGCTTACCGTCGCGAGTTGGTCGCAGTTTCCAAGGTTAGTTGTTTTCCATTTTTGAATTGCTTTGGCTCGTTTTTGTTAGATATTATCTTTCTTCCCTCGCTGCTCTCGAGAGCCATGTATTCTCTATTATTTGCATTTAGATCCTCGCCGATACATTCACATGGATTGCACGGGAGAACTGAGTATCTGCTTTCGCAAGAACTCACCTTCTAATTACCCAAACGAGTGTCAGTTATTGGACTCGATGTACTGCTATCACGTAAATCGTATGCATGTACTTCTACTGCTGTGAAGTTATTTTGAGCAGCTGTGAATGCAGTCAAACTACTGAACTTAACAGTACTGAAGCTGTTTGTTAACGACATGACAATATTAACTGCGAGTATGGGGACATAACTTGAACAATACCGGTCGGGGAAGCAAAGGATGCTTTATCACATGTTCAATGGGGATGGATTCTTACCATGTCTTAGCTAAATGTGTTTTTTTCGACAACATTGAAACAAATTCTGCACACGTAAAGAAATGATGACCTACATTTCGTCTATATCCTGTTGCTTGTGAGGGGAAGTGAACGACGTGGAGAACAATCCAGGCCCGGCAGTATTTAATAACACTAATCCGAGGGTCCCCAGTAGGTTTTTCGGGATCCGGGATTCGGCTTATTTCAAGGCCGGGATTCGGGATTTCGAAGGAAAAGGGGTACGAGATTCGGGATTGTAATTATGATCGGGACACGGGATTTGGCGATTTTAACAGCCGGGAATCGGGAAATTTCGCTTTAAAGAAACTGAGATTCGGGAATTCCAGAGACAGTGTAAAATGGGGTTGACAGGCCTGCACGACTCCCTAGCGCGTGTTTTAGCCTTTTTCATAGTTTGGCTCTCACAAGTATATCTTGAGCGAACGCCTTCTTTTGTATGAAATAAATGGTGGATCGCTGTAGATTTCGCTCAGTACTCATTTTCATTTTCTCATTGCGGCCGTAACACTACTAGAACAGAGACCTGAAAAAAATATAGTGTCAAACATCGAAGACCACATTCAATCATATTTCCAACACCTCAAATTTGCCAAATATTTTCCGCTCTGTCTTTCAAATTGTAATGACTTGTCTACCTTTTCACTGGTAGCAAGTCAACTCCCAGATGCTGATATTTGAGAACAGCATTCCAACCAAAAGGAATAGAATTACGCATAAGACCCCAAGGACGCATTGCGGACCTATTTTTTTCTTTTTACCGCTCTCATTGGCACAAAAGGGCAGCCCGATAGTTTCGCTTTTTTCTTTGGCAGCAGCGCGAAAATATTGTTGCGTGGTCTGGCCGTAACAAAATTGCGTGTCGAAACAAGGATGGTATGTAAGATGATAGTTATGTGTTGACAGATTGTTACAGTGACTTGTCAACATTCCATTAACGGCAATTAGTGAAAAAAACACTATTTTACCCATAACTTCCTGTAGAAACAATATTTTTTCGAAATTTCTTTTTTAAAATAAAGATAGGAGTAAGGTCTATCTTGCTATCGTAAAATATTTTTTTCCCCTAAATGGTCACATTTGGGGTGGGATACTACCTTAAAACCTGATCGTATCGCGTTCGCATATACACTGTTGTTGCCAACACTGTGCCTGATAAATTTTCGCAACTTTCTCGATTACGGTAAAGGTTCAGGACGCACCGAGAGACTTCCACGCGTCTTTAACTTACCCTTACAAGGAGTACAAGTGCATTTATTCTTTCCAGAGTCATATGACCACTTCCTTCTTCCATCTCTTCAACTGGCATCCACAGTGGAAGCGAACAAAAACACGACGCAGAAAAACGGCCCAGGCGAACTGCATTTCCTATTCAAGACCAGTGAAACTGAAAGAACCGGCTAGAAAACAAGACTGCAAAAAGAAACTGATTCAACAACATCATAGCGCAGAGACTATTTCATGTACTTCAGATGACTATCCACCCCAGAGGAATAAAAAGAAGTTAACTCGGAGAACTTCCGCAATGAAGGTCAATAGTTAGCTTCTGATAATAGACGAAATGTAGGTCATCATTTCTTTACGTGTGCAGAATTTGTTTCAATGTTGTCGAAAAAAACACATTTAGCTAAGACATGGTAAGAATCCATCCCCATTGAACATGTGATAAAGCATCCTTTGCTTCCCCGACCGGTATTGTTCAAGTTATGTCCCCATACTCGCAGTTAATATTGTCATGTCGTTAACAAACAGCTTCAGTACTGTTAAGTTCAGTAGTTTGACTGCATTCACAGCTGCTCAAAATAACTTCACAGCAGTAGAAGTACATGCATACGATTTACGTGATAGCAGTACATCGAGTCCAATAACTGACACTCGTTTGGGTAATTAGAAGGTGAGTTCTTGCGAAAGCAGATACTCAGTTCTCCCGTGCAATCCATGTGAATGTATCGGCGAGGATCTAAATGCAAATAATAGAGAATACATGGCTCTCGAGAGCAGCGAGGGAAGAAAGATAATATCTAACAAAAACGAGCCAAAGCAATTCAAAAATGGAAAACAACTAACCTTGGAAACTGCGACCAACTCGCGACGGTAAGCTGTGCAAAAGATTACATGTACTCAAAACAGCAATGGCCGCTGTATCGAAAGCTCACGTCATATAAGCCTACTAAATTTCTCCCAGAAGACCTCGCGATACCCGACACGCAGACAGATAAACCCCGCCGATGATAGCATAGGGGTCTTCATAAGACCCCAAAAAGGAAATTGTTTTGACATCGACAAGGATTGGGCTGACAAACTTGCCGCTAGCGACAAAGGGTCTTATTAAACGCGGCACGAGTTCGAGGAAGTTGTGCCGGCAATTGTGTGGCGATAATTTTGTGCCTCTGCCTCTATTCATCAGTGCTGATCATATAAAGACCAGAAAGAAATTTGTATTGTTTCCTATCCAGTTTATTACCATTCTTACTCAGCTGCTCGAATCTCGGGAAGCATTACTGCCTTGGGAGTTTCTGTTTCACTGGAGTCAGTGGTAGTTGCATGATTCCCTCTTTTGCGCGTTCGGCTTCGCCTCTTATTCCTGGTGGTGTTTGTCCCGGTTATCTTTTTCCCCTTTTCGTTTCTTTAGGCATTTCTAACGTTGTTTTGGCCTATTCATAATACAAATTGCCAGTCAGAGGAATGAAAACTCTGGAAACTGGGATTAAACAATTCCAATCACAGTAACAACTTACCTTCCTGTACCTTCGGAGCGAGCGACCAACAGCGATGCCTGGCCCTGAACTGTAGAGTCAAATCCCGCGCGGAACAGTACACTCAGTGGAATCCCGTTAATACGACCACCTTTAGGCCATGGAAAATTGATCGCCTCAACGGGATGGTCGTATTAAAGGGGTTCTTTAAACAAGAAAATGACAGATTAAGTGTTCTTCGGGCCAGAATAAAGTGGTCGTAATAACGAGTTGGTCGTATTAAAGGGGTGGTCGTTAGAACGGGTTCCGCACTGACATCTTGTCTCGTCAGCATTTGAGCGCTATTGTTATGAATTACTGAGCCGTTTGTTTGTAAACCGCAGGTAATTACTTTCACGCCTTGTTGTTTTGATCTCATTCAAACGGAAGAAGGTCTCTGAAACTGTTTTGATCTTTTTCTTGAAACTATATTTCAAGGAATTGGGCGCACGGTTTAAGTTCGCGTGCAGCGAATTTTAAAATGTTTTAGCTCAAATTGGGGAGAATGTTCCTAGAGGGGGGCGTAAGGGGGTCCGAAAACCGCTGAACCGCACAGAAATACGCCAAAAAACCGCAAACCGCATCGAATTTTTTTCTAAATACCGAAACCGCACGTACATGGAGGCCCACTATAACAACGAAACTTGTTAATTTTTGTCTAAAATTTTTCCCTCCCTTTCCTTCTCCATAGAAGATTGCCACGTAATTAATTAATACGCCCTCTTCGCTTTCAGTTGCGATCTCGACGACCTCAGTTGCTATTGTCGCGCATTGAATCAAAGCAACGAGAACACGAGGCTGTACGGCTGTACGAGCTAACATCCAGCATGGGATTTAACGTATTAACTGGAAAAGGCCGTAATTGCAAACCACAGAGTTAAATTGTAAACTGATTTAACAAACCCTGATGCGTTGTGAAACAGAACACTTAGCTCGCGCTGGGAAAACTAACGGATGTAAACCGTTTCTAAAGAGTGTCATCACCGCAGACACTTTTTTCACCGAAAACCGCGACCTAAAGGTTTTAATACCGCAAATCGCTTAGTGTATTGGAACTGCGATACCGCGAGTTAGAATAAAAATTACCACAAAACCGCTCTAAAAATAACGCAAACCGCATCACCGCAAACCCTTACGCCCCCCTCTTCCTACATAATGTAGCTCGAAAACCGTTTCAGCGGTTTGGTTTTTCCCCCTGGGGGGTGGGGTGGTACTCCCATATTTGGGCTATATAGTTACGTGCCGCGGAATAGGGTATGGTTTTTGAGGTTCTCAGTCCTTAATAGGGTATCTTTTTTCCCCTTTTGTGACTGTGTTCCTGGTGTGGTCCTTAGATTAGGGTAGCTAAATTGTATTATCTAATACTGGAGTGTGAAAACGCCCGCCTATACAAATGTTTTTGTTTAAACTTGATCTATCCTTTAAGTATTAACAAAATGATTTACAACAGAGGTTTAATAGCCTTAAATAGGGTGTCATTTTTCGTGTTTGGGCCTTAAAAAGGGTAGGAATTTTCGCTTTCTTAGTCTTAAATAGGGTTAGGCTCGAGAACCTTCGCGGCACACCCCTTTCCAAAATTCGCGGGAGTAACCCCCCCCCCCCGGGGTTTTTCCGGCGTTCTTTCTAGAGTTATAAACAAATGAAGGAACAACAACCATTTTTTTTCGAAAGCGAAGTTTAACAAGACGTAAAAACAAACCAAGATTTCAAAATTTGCCGACACGGTTTCTGAGACAAAGGTGTTAAGAACTTGGCGCAATGTTTGTCTCTTCCTTTTGATCACTTCCGACTGCACAGGAACTGAATATTGCAAGCCATGTACTTTTGCAAAACGATCACTATATTTTTAAGGCATTTATCTTTTTTCTTTCAGTAAATACGGTATGGTAATCTTCACTTATTAAGCTTTTAGAAAATATATAAGAGTTTGTCAGGGTTTTATTTAACGTCTCGCCTTGAAACGGTGCGAGCGAAAAGTGGTCATTTGGGGTGGGATGCTACCTTAATTTGATTAAAGCATCACTAAAAGATCTTAGCCGTGTCGATATTGTACTGAGTACGAATTTGGTTTTGTTTTTCAATTCAATATAAGTTTTCAAATGTTCATTATTTTGTGGTTTCATTGAAACGTCTTTCAGAGTTCCAACCGCTGAGATTTAAAGAGCGCACCATCACAGATTACGCGATTTTAGAAAACTCGATCGCGTATGATCTGGATGCAGCTACTGTGTGCTTTTTTGCGAAATACACAGATCCCAACTCATTACCCAATGTATACACCTTCGTGTACAGCTACGCTTATACTGGCGACGACAACGAACTACTAGTTTGCCAAATCCTGTTCTTGTGGCTACTGTCAACAATATTTCCTGTTCTTGTGGCTACTGTCAACAATATTCAAAGGTACTTTATTTGTACTTTATTTGTACTACAGGACTGCTTTCCGTTACTTAGTTGTTTCTTATCAAGACAGTTTTAAATGAGTTCAGTTGTTTAAATATTATAGCTGCTTCATAATTCAAAGATTTAAACGTGCACACCTTTAGAGCATCAATATGCTCGAATATCCACACAGTATTTAAGATCTCGTCCGCACTCAACGCTGGAGAACTTCAAAAACCCAACAATCACCGGTCATTTTATATTTAACAAATAAAGAAGCCCAAGCCGTGTATTACACTGTGATAAAACACGATGGTCATTTGAGAACACGAGGGAAATGTAAGAAACACGAGCCGCAGGCGATGAAACATGGGTTTTTGACCAATCACAGCGCGAGCAGGGTCCTATCATTCTATGTTTTAAGTGTGTTTGAGGGAAAACTTGATCAGTCAAGGAATTCACTCACGAAAACGAGAAGCCGGCGTTTTCAGATTTCTCGAGTTTGAAGAGCGTTTCCAAAAAGCTCCGTTTACGTGACGGATTAGTATGGTCGGTAGGCTTACCGTAGAAATAAAGCTGCGTTTAGGTGACGGATTAGTATGGTCAGTAGGCTTACCGTAGAAATAAAGCTCCGTTTACGTGACGGATTAGTATGGTCGGTAGGCTTACCGTAGAACTAGTAAAGCTCCGTTTATGTGACGTATTAGTATGGTGGGTAGGCTTACCGTAGAAATAAAGCTGCGTTTATGTGACGTATTAGTATGGTCGGTAGGCTTACCGTAGAAATAAAGCTCCGTTTATGTGACGTATTAGTATGGTCGGTAGGCTTACCGTAGAAATAAAGCTGCGTTTATGTGACGTATTAGTATGGTCGGTAGGCTTACCGTAGAAATAAAGCTGCGTTTATGTGACGTATTAGTATGGTCGGTAGGCTTACCGTAGAAATAAAGCTCCGTTTACGTGACGTATTAGTATGGTCGGTAGGCTTACCGTAGAAATAAAGCTGCGTTTATGTGACGTATTAGTATGGTAGGTAGGCTTACCGTAGAAATAAAGCTGCGTTTACGTGACGTATTACTATGGTCGGTAGGCTTACCGTAGAAATAAAGCTGCGTTTATGTGACGTATTAGTATGGTCGGTAGGCTTACCGTAGAAATAAAGCTCCGTTTACGTGACGTATTAGTATGGTCGGTAGGCTTACCGTAGAAATAAAGCTCCGTTTATGTGACGGATTAGTATGGTCGGTAGGCTTACCGTAGAAATAAAGCTCCGTTTACGTGACGTATTAGTATGGTCGGTAGGCTTACCGTAGAAATAAAGCTCCGTTTACACTGAAACAGCTTACTTGAGGCTACGAATGAATGGCTATGGAATATTGACAACAGTCTCTTAAATGGTGTGATATTCCTGGATTTGAAAAAAGCTTTTGATACCATGGATCATACTATCCTTTTGGGAAAGCTTAAACTTTATGGGGTCAGTTCTCAATCTCTTAACTGGTTCCAGTCCTATCTATCTGATCGAAAGCAACAAACGTTTATTGATGGAGTTCAATCTGATTTCTGTAATATAACATGTGGTATTCCACAGGGGTCTATTTTAGGCCCTCTCTTATTCACTATTTATATTAATGATCTCCCTTCATGTAATTTGTTTTCAAAACCCAGAATGTATGCAGATGATACTACCCTTAACACGTCTGCAGAAGACCCATGTGTCCTTGAACATAAAATGAATTATGATATGAATTTAATCCAGTCATGGCTGTCAGCAAACAAATTAACTTTAAATGTTAAGAAGACTAAATACATGCTTATAGGGAGCCAATTTAAGTTATCCCAAATAAATAGTGACTTCACAGTCAAGGTCAATAATACACCCATAGAAAGAGTAATTAAACATAAATCCCTTGGAGTTCAAATTGATGAATCTTTGAACTGGCGCCCACACATTGATACCATTTCAAAGAAAATATCCGCTGGTATTGCTATTTTAAGGCGTGTAAGTCATTTTATGCCATTTGATATTAGAGTGAATATGTACAATGCACTGGTAATGCCATATTTTAATTACTGTAGTGCCGTATGGGGTAATATCAATAAGGGACTAGCAGACAAACTTCAAAAGCTGCAGAATAGGGCTGCTAGAATTCTCAC
>JAHPZR010021450.1:17500-23886 GCA_019787425.1 Platygyra sinensis | reverse complement strand
TACAAGTGCAAGTAGGGTTTAACCCACTACCCAGGACAACTCTGGCCATTCACACTTTACATGAAGTTAATCTGGTAGATAAAACAGGGAATCATTAATATTATATTGCCAAAACTTATTTTTGCTTGACCTATATATATACTGCAGTTGTGCCAGTTGCACTTGAAATCATTTCAATTTCCTAGCACACTCAAGGTATCAGTATAACCCAAAACTGACCATTTTTTCCAAGAAATAATTATGTTTTTCCCTTTTCAAATAGTTCAGATAGATCTTATTGTGATCTTTCACTTAAAAAGTGAAAAAGATTGTTTCTATGCAAAGTTATAACAAAAAAGTTTCTTTGTTATTATCCTCTTCCTGATAGCTGTCACAGCTTGTCATGAGAAGTGCATATAACTAGCATTAAAAGCTGCATGACAAATTGCCGCGAATGAACAATTCCAAATGTTAGTGTTTGGTATAGTCGACGAGCTGGTCTGGGTGTTCTCTGTTTGTGAATTGTTTGATTTAAAGCGAAATATGTTGTTGAAGAAAGGCAAAAGTTTTTGTTCATTTACAAGTTGGAGAAAGCACCAACAGAGGAAAACAGTCGGGGTTGAAAAGGTTTCCCAAACATTCAAGAATTAGGCTGATAAGATTAGCTGGTCTCGACGACAATGGGTATCCATCTTCAAACAGGAGAAGTTTGCTTGCCCAGGAAACCAAAACTACGAACCATGGTGCTCTACCTTGCCAAACAAAATTTTCACTGTAGAGCATCGAAGGAAAAAGTTAGTTTAAATGGATCTACCTTCTCTTTTGTTTCTTTCCCTGAGACCTCTAAGATCATTCATTTAAAGTGGAATGTTTTAGTTCTAAGGTGGAAATTCCAAACTGTTTTCTATTAACAGTGATGTCAGGCGCGACTCCACATTCATACACATATAGATTTGCCATTTTGATTTTGTGTGATTACCATGTGACTCCTGGACTTTACTAGAGTTCCATGTAGGCGGAGTGGATGGTTTAGAAAGCAAACACGTATGTTTGCTTTGAGAAACAGACTTTCACACCGAGACTGAAATCTGGATTTTGGGACAAAAATGTGGGAGAGTCCTCCCTGGGTTCTTTTTTTGTTGTTTGGGATTGTGAGCTGCTGCCGCCAATAAAAAATTGAAAAGTAAGGAAGAAGTCTCCGAAAGTACTTAAAAAATTACCAAAAAGAACCAAAAAGGAGCCAGGCATTTTCAAAAACAGTTGCGAAACAATGGAGGACATAGGCTAATTTTCAAAGATAATGGCGATGTTTTGCTCACTTTGCAAAGAGGCGGCAGCTAGTGGGAGGGCAACAGTAAGTCACAACTAGTTTTACCCTCCAGAAATGCCAGTTTAAGGTTAGAGTCCATAAAGTAAAAAAATAGCAACTCAACACAACCGGCACAATACATTACAATGCACTAAGCAATATGCTTTCTTGGGAATTCAAGCTAGCCTGGGGTGAAGACTGTTCTAAAAATAGAAAGATACGCGCAAAGGTTGACTCAAAGATATATGGGAGACGGAGGCTCCGGGTGATGGGCTCCTGGGGAAACTGAAGAAAAACACGACAACTCTTGAGTCAACCGAAACCTTTGCTATTGATTGTCTTCATTCGCGGACAACCAGTGGAGGATTCGTTCTCAGGCAACAGACATGCGAACGAGAGAATTCATCATCCCGAGAAATCATTAACATTTTGACGAGTTGCGTCACAAACCATAAACAGTGACCTCAGTGACTTGAAGAACAGCAGAATTCTACTGACATAAGAAAATTCTCTTCTGAAGCAACGATCGACATATACATTCTAATAAGTAGAGAATGTACACTGACGTGTTTTTCAAACTGAGTGGGAGAGAAAGCAATTGCTAATTAATAGAGAACATGTCAATCGTTCTGTTGTATCCATAGCGAGTGTTAAGTACGTTAATGGTCTGTTTTTCACATCAAGGCTTACCGACTGATTATAAATTTCAATTTATTCAATAATTGGTCTAGCAATTTTATCAGAATGGTTATAATTCTCGAATGACATCAGGTTACTGGAAAAGAGAGAAAAATTTTAGTTAAAAGAGCAAATGTTTGTCTTTGGGTTCTGTGACTAGAGGTGAGTCATTAGTTATACACAGTCAACTAACGGTTTTCTACACAAAACCGTGAGCCGGATTTCAAGTGTGCTACGCGGGTTAAGACAAAACACAACTGGTGCATGTAATAGATCTGTAACAAAATACTACGAAATTTCGTGGACACACCGTTGTTTTAACAGAAAGCTTTCTCATAATGGAACGGCTGAGCAAATCACCAACGCATCTGAAACGAAAAAGCACCTGAAATGCTCATGAAAAGGGCAGTTAGCCGTTTATATAGAATGACAAACGTTGAATATTGAGGGTTTCTTCCTGATTCTAATAAGGGAACAAGTGTTTCGTTTGATCATCATTTGTGTGAAGAGAAATTTTACAAAAACAAAAAATGTTGGCCTGTAGATATATATATATTTTTTGCATTTTCTACTTCTTCGGTATGTAGTCTTACTTTTCCCCTCCGGCTACAACTGGTATTAAGTTGGTCGTGTGAAGTGAATATGGTATCCGGCGATGCTATATGACATGATTTCAGTAACAGACAAGATGTTGTGTGTATATGATTACGGAATTGCTCAATAAGTAGGTAAGAAGGCGAGTAAGACAAATTTTGTAATACGCTTTTCAATAATGAAAGAAACCTTCGGAATAATATGTTACAGTGGTAGATAACCAAAAAAGAATTAGTGATTAAAAAAACCTTGAGAAAAGTAATAACAAACTTGAAACTGAAGTTCAGAAAGGAGTTGACGTCACGGCATACGCATGCGCTCTTAGCCTATTACACTCAAGTGGTTGTTATGTATCGCGCATAAATTGGGCATTCCTTTTCTTTTACTTTCTTCCACGGCCGCGAAAAAAACGAACGCTTGGTCGCCGATTAGAAAGTCTAGAAAACATTCACTTGCGCCTGGCGCAAGTGAATGTTTTCTAGACTTTCTAATCGGCGACCAAGCGTTCGTTTTTTTCGCGGCCGTGGAAGAAAGTAAAAGAAAAGGAATGCCCAATTTATGCGCGATACATAACAACCACTTGAGTGTAATAGGCTAAGAGCGCATGCGTATGCCGTGACGTCAACTCCTTTCTGAACTTCAGTTTCAAGTTTGTTATTACTTTTCTCAAGGTTTTTTTAATCACTAATTCTTTTTTGGTTATCTACCACTGTAACATATTATTCCGAAGGTTTCTTTCATTATTGAAAAGCGTATTACAAAATTTGTCTTACTCGCCTTCTTACCTACTTATTGAGCAATTCCGTAATCATATACACACAACATCTTGTCTGTTACTGAAATCATGTCATATAGCATCGCCGGATACCATATTCACTTCACACGACCAACTTAATACCAGTTGTAGCCGGAGGGGAAAAGTAAGACTACATACCGAAGAAGTAGAAAATGCAAAAAAATATATATATATCTACAGGCCAACATTTTTTGTTTTTGTAAAATTTCTCTTCACACAAATGATGATCAAACGAAACACTTGTTCCCTTATTAGAATCAGGAAGAAACCCTCAATATTCAACGTTTGTCATTCTATATAAACGGCTAACTGCCCTTTTCATGAGCATTTCAGGTGCTTTTTCGTTTCAGATGCGTTGGTGATTTGCTCAGCCGTTCCATTATGAGAAAGCTTTCTGTTAAAACAACGGT
Source organism: Platygyra sinensis (assembly GCA_019787425.1). Lineage (NCBI taxonomy): Eukaryota > Metazoa > Cnidaria > Anthozoa > Scleractinia > Merulinidae > Platygyra > Platygyra sinensis. Next base: position 20,120 of record JAHPZR010021450.1, on the reverse strand, counting down.
GTGTCCACGAAATTTCGTAGTATTTTGTTACAGATCTATTACATGCACCAGTTGTGTTTTGTCTTAACCCGCGTAGCACACTTGAAATCCGGCTCACGGTTTTGTGTAGAAAACCGTTAGTTGACTGTGTATAACTAATGACTCACCTCTAGTCACAGAACCCAAAGACAAACATTTGCTCTTTTAACTAAAATTTTTCTCTCTTTTCCAGTAACCTGATGTCATTCGAGAATTATAACCATTCTGATAAAATTGCTAGACCAATTATTGAATAAATTGAAATTTATAATCAGTCGGTAAGCCTTGATGTGAAAAACAGACCATTAACGTACTTAACACTCGCTATGGATACAACAGAACGATTGACATGTTCTCTATTAATTAGCAATTGCTTTCTCTCCCACTCAGTTTGAAAAACACGTCAGTGTACATTCTCTACTTATTAGAATGTATATGTCGATCGTTGCTTCAGAAGAGAATTTTCTTATGTCAGTAGAATTCTGCTGTTCTTCAAGTCACTGAGGTCACTGTTTATGGTTTGTGACGCAACTCGTCAAAATGTTAATGATTTCTCGGGATGATGAATTCTCTCGTTCGCATGTCTGTTGCCTGAGAACGAATCCTCCACTGGTTGTCCGCGAATGAAGACAATCAATAGCAAAGGTTTCGGTTGACTCAAGAGTTGTCGTGTTTTTCTTCAGTTTCCCCAGGAGCCCATCACCCGGAGCCTCCGTCTCCCATATATCTTTGAGTCAACCTTTGCGCGTATCTTTCTATTTTTAGAACAGTCTTCACCCCAGGCTAGCTTGAATTCCCAAGAAAGCATATTGCTTAGTGCATTGTAATGTATTGTGCCGGTTGTGTTGAGTTGCTATTTTTTTACTTTATGGACTCTAACTTAAACTGGCAATTTCTGGAGGTAAAACTGTTGTGACTTACTGTTGCCTCCACAGCTGCCGCCTCTTTGCAAAGTGAGCAAAACATCGCATTATCTTTGAAAATTAGCCATGTCCTCCATTGTTTCCAACTGTTTTGAAATGCCTGCTCCTTTTTGTTCTTTTTGTAATTTTTAGTACTTTCGGAGACTTCTTCCTTACTTTTCAATTTTTATTGGCGGCAGCAGCTCACAAACCCAGGGAGGACTCTCCCACATTTTTGTCCCAAATCCATATTTCAGTCTCGGTGTGAAGTCTGTTCTCAAAGCAAACACGTGTGCTTCTAAACCATCCTACACGGAACTCTGGTAAGTCCAGAGTCACATGGTAATCACAAATCAAATGGCATCTATATGTTATGAATGTGGATCGCTCCTGAAATCACTGTTAAAAACAGTTTGGAATTTCCACCTTAGAACTAAAAATTCACTTAAATGAATGATCTTAGAGTCCCAGGAAAAGAAACAAAGAGAAAGGTAGTCCATTTAAACTACATTTTCCTTCGTATCTCTACATGAAAATTTTTGGCAGGTATAGCACATGTTTTGAGTTTGTTCCTGGGCAAGCAACTTCTCCTGTTTGAGATGGAACCATTGTCGCTAGCCAGCTAATTTATCAGCCTAATTCTTGAATGTTTGGGAAACCTTTTCAACCCCGACTTTTTCCTCTGTGGTGCTTTCTCCAACTTGTAAATGGACAAAAAACTTTTGCCTTTCTTCAACAACATATTTCAGCTTAAATCAACAATTCACAAACAGAGAACACCCAGACCAGCTCGTCGACTATACCAAACACTAACATTTGGTAATTGTTCATTCGCGGCAATTTGTCATGCAGCTTTTAATGCTAGTTTATATGCACTTCTCATGACAAGCTGTTGACAGCTATCAGTAAGAGATAATAACAAAGAAACTTTTTTTGTTATAACTTTGCATAGAAACAATCTTTTTCACTTTTTAAGTGAAAGATCACAATAAGATCTATCTGAACTATTTGAAAAAGGGAAAAACATAATTATTTCTTGGAAAAATGGTCAGTTTTGGGGTATACTGATACCTTGAGTGTGCTAGGAAATTGAAATGATTTCAGTGCAACTGGCAAACTGCAGTATATATATAGGTCAAGCAAAAATAAGTTTTTGGCAATATAATTATTAATGATTCCCTGTTTTATCTACCAGATTAACTTCATGTAAAGTGTGAATGGCCAGAGTTGTCCTGGGTAGTGGGTTAACCCTACTTGCACTTGTAAATGCATGCCATCTTTGACCCTCTTGTGAGGGTACATGTAACCTTACCAATAGGTTTACCCAACCTGCTTGTTAACAGGGCCTTACGAAACATTGAAACAAAAGTTCTGTAAAAAACAACAACAAAAGGCATTTCGACCACAGAAATTTGGTCTTCATAGCTTACCCAGAGTGAAACCCATATCTAGATGTTTTTTAATCAAGAATCCTACTGGTTGTAATTTTAGTATTTTTCATAGGATTGAAGTGTATCCTGACATTTCCCCCTTATAAAAGAGTTAAGGCCTGTGTGCCATGTCATGTGTCTGAGATGGGAGAACATACGACTAATGGATCATTTAATATTGTAGTTATACATGTATATATGTATCACTGTTTTTAGCTGTTAATAAAGAAGTGAAAGTTCCGTTTTTTTCTGACTGACAACTTGGGCTTC
>JAHPZR010021450.1:0-12500 GCA_019787425.1 Platygyra sinensis | reverse complement strand
GATTGGTGCGTGATCCGTGAAAAATTCGTGGCGGGATTCGCGATCGTGACTCCCCGCTAAATCGTTACTGAAAGAATCAGGATTGATTCGCAAAGCTATCACGGTAATTGTGGCCAAGGAGGTAGCAGTTTCTAAAGAACATGAATGGTGATTTTAGAGTTAATATCTATGGAAGATGAGAATATTTTCTGGGCTTGATTTGTCCAGTTACAGCCGGTAAGACGCGCAATCCGTAAGTTAGTTCTAAAGTCGTTTCGAAAGCAATTCAACCTCTATTTTATTCTCTGGTATGCAAATATTACGTAAACCCAGTGGATTCGGATACTTGAAAACGTCCGCACAATCAAAGTGCTGTACCTTGCTATTTATGAAGCAACTTCTTCCCGTGAGACTAGGCCAGCTGATCTTGAAACACGTTTGCGGTGTCTAAAATGTGTAAAAATTGAGGGTAAATGTGATTCTTTTCAGAAACTGTATTCGCTCAATGCACAAAGTGCCTGGAGGGCAGAGGGGACAAAAGCGTCCATCCAAATTGCTTTGGTTTTTCTAGCGTTCGTAATTCACTATTTGTGTTCTGAATCTTAATAGAATAAAGTGAAAGCCAAGAACGTGTACAAAAGGACTCTTTTTTTATGACATGCAAGAAACCGCAGATGTAGCAGAATTATGGGGGCATTCCAGCGGTCTTGAGGAACAAGGGAACATGAACAGCTATTGTAAGAAAACAAGAGATATTTTTGGATTAGTTTGAAGGAAAAGATATATATTTCTACAGTTAACGAGAACATTGGAGAAAAGGTGTGGAGAACGATTTGTTAATTGGCCCGGAGCAGAGGAAAATGCAAAATATTTAAGGGATCAGCCTCTGGGAGGACCTCGATTATACAGATTTAACGAAGATGCCAACTAAAACCAGTTGATATAATTCGAATGTTATCTGGGCATTATTCTTGGCATAGATCGTATTAAAAAATGGCTGCCAGTGATCAGTTAAAATGATGTACAAACCCAATCCGATATAGTGGATCGCTTACATTCTAAGGTAAAACAAGTTTGAAACAATGAAACTGAATGTAAATGTAAAAAAATGGAAATCTTATTTATAGAGGTCATGCACTTAGCTATACAGGCACTAAGCTTAGCTAGTTTACAGGCGTGCCACTGAAACAGGAAACAAATCTTTCAAATAAACGTAACATAGTTAAAAATCCCAACTGGCAGGAGGCAGACCAGTTGGCTATTTACAGAGCGTGACCGAGGTTTTGAAACAAATCCCGCTAGTGGTAGAGGGTCGTGGCAGGATGGAAGCCTCGAACCGGACCCATATTACAGTGCCAACGCCCTAAACCACTCGGCCAAGCTGCCATTAAAAATTCTCATAACACGAGCTTTGTTTGTTTTGGTTTGTTCGAATGGTTTTGTTTTGCTTTTGATAGGTTGAAAAAACTAGCTTACTAACGAACAAGACGCTCGCTCTGATTGCCTGGCGTTTTCAATATATATAAAGAATAAATGCCATACCGTGTAATTGCATTGTGACTAAACTTAATAGACAGCAAATGCAAGGAATCGATGTTATGTGCTTGTAATATTTCGATATAAATCTATATCATCCTCGGACTAAGGCGGGATACACGGCCTTAGCAGAAATTTAAATACTGCGAGATTGTACAACAGTATAATCACGTGAAAATGAAAAACGAAAAATAAATCTATATCATCTTCGGACTAAGGCGGGATACAGGTAGCAGAAATTTAAATACTGCGAGATTGTACAACAGTATAATCACGTGACAATGAAAAACGAAAAACAAAGAAACGAAACTGTCAAGAGAATAGTTCCCCACTGGCTTTTAAGCCATTGTTCAGAAATGGTGTCAAACGCTTGATATGGTAAGCTTCTTTATGTAGTAATAGATTCCAGTTATCATCGCGATCTATTATGTTTGTGTTATCACGCACGGTTTGGGTGAAAAATTCTTTGTTGATTACAGTAGTAGATGAAATGTTCTCATTAGTAAAAACATCCGGTAAGTTGTATAAATCTTGTATGTGTTTGATATTATCACAATTGCGCAGATGTTTATATATAGCGCTATATATAAACATTTATTCTTTATCTACTAAAGCTATTAGCAGGAAATGGATTTTCAATATATAAAGTAAAAAAATAGCAACTCAACAAAACACAATACATTACAATGCACTAAGCAATATGCTTTCTTGGGAATTCAAGCTAGCCTGGGGTGAAGACTGTTCTAAAAATAGAAAGATACGCGCAAAGGTTGACTCAAAGATATATGGGAGACGGAGGCTCCGGGTGATGGACTCCTGGGGAAACTGAAGAAAAACACGACAACTCTTGAGTCAACCGAAACCTTTGCTATTGATTGTCTTCATTCGCGGACAACCAGTGGAGGATTCGCTCTCAGGCAACAGACATGCGAACGAGAGAATTCATCATCCCGAGAAATTATTAACATTTTGAAGAGTTTCGTCACAAACCATAAACAGTGACCTCAGTGACTTGAAGGACAGCAGAATTCTACTGACATAAGAAAATTCTCTTCTGAAGCAACGATCGACATATACATTCTAATAAGTAGAGAATGTACACTGACGTGTTTTTCAAACTGAGTGGGGGAGAAAGCAATTGCTAATTAATAGAGAACATGTCAATCGTTCTGTTGTATCCATAGCGAGTGTTAAGTACGTTAATGGTCTGTTTTTCACATCAAGGCTTACCGACTGATTATAAATTTCAATTTATTCAATAATTGGTCTAGCAATTTTATCAGAATGGTTATAATTCTCGAATGACATCAGGTTACTGGAAAAGAGAGAAAAATTTTAGTTAAAAGAGCAAATGTTTGTCTTTGGGTTCTGTGACTAGAGGTGAGTCATTAGTTATACACAGTCAACTAACGGTTTTCTACACAAAACCGTGAGCCGGATTTCAAGTGTGCTACGCGGGTTAAGACAAAACACAACTGGTGTAATAGATCTGTAACAAAATACTACGAAATTTCGTGGGCACACCGTTGTTTTAACAGAAAGCTTTCTCATAATGGAACGGCTGAGCAAATCGCGAACGCATCTGAAACGAAAAAGCACCTGAAATGCTCATGAAAAGGGCAGTTAGCCGTTTATATAGAATGACAAACGTTGAATATTGAGGGTTTCTTCCTGATTCTAATAAGGGAACAAGTGTTTCGTTTGATTATCATTTGTGTGAAGAGAAATTTTACAAAAAAAAAAAATGTTGGCCTGTAGATATATATATATATTTTTTGCATTTTCTACTTCTTCGGTATGTAGTCTTACTTTTCCCCTCCGGCTACAACTGGTATTAAGTTGGTCGTGTGAAGTGAATATGGTATCCGGCGATGCTATATGACGTGATTTCAGTAACGGACAAGATGTTGTGTGTATATGATTACGGAATTGCTCAATAAGAAGGTAGAAAGGCGAGTAAGACAAATTTTGTAATACGCTTTTCAATAATGAAATAAACCTTCGGAATAATATGTTACAGTGTTAGATAACCAAAACAGAATTAGTGATTAAAAAAACCTTGAGAAAAGTAATAACAAACTTGAAACTGAAGTTCAGAAAGGAGTTGACGTCACGGCATACGCATGCGCCCTTAGCCTATTACACTCAAGTGGTTGTTATGTATCGCGCATAAATTGGGCATTCCTTTTCTTTTACTTTCTTCCACGGCCGCGAAAAAAACGAATGCTTGGTCGCCGGTTAGAAAGTCTAGAAAACATTCACTTGCGCCTTGCGTTTTAGCCGGTTTTTCACCCACATCAATTCGAAGAATCCCCGACTTGTTATTCTAATAACACACTGAGTCTGCTCGCATTTCAAGACAGCAACGAAAACTTTCTACACCAATGCTTCATTACTTTATTTCCAACATTTCTCTAGCTACGAAATATGGAAACCAAGTAAGACAATTCATATAAGTGACACAGCTAAAGCGTTTAAAAAACAAATATCTAAAGTTGCAACCCAAACTAATAAGTACCTCAGTGTAGCCGTTTAGCATGTGGAAAGCAAGTAGAAAGTTTTCTCAATCGTGAACGTTTACCCGCGAAAATTCCATTGGTCATTACACGGACCAGGAGCCATAATCAGGGACGGAGACCGTAAGCGCGCGCCATTTCTAGTATTGGGGTTGGCGCCATGATATGGGACAATTTTCCTATTTTTAGAACAAATTGCGCCATCTCCTGCGGCACACGCGCGTACATTGCTGCGAGGATTTTCGCGGATGTCGCGCAGGGGAAATGGCGTCCGAAATCGTTTATGCTTTTAATTTGGCCCACAACTCAACGCCTTTATGGCTGCTGGAATTTTGCTTAGGTATTTTCCCCGTAAGTTGCTCCAGTTTGAGTGAAGACAGTGCCGAATTTAGGTATGTCCCGCTTTATATCGCTGAACAAGTTGAGTTCCGCTGCTCCTTTTACAAGAACTTCACATTACTCCACTCTAAATTTCACATATGAAGAAGATTAACAGCTTTTTCATAACACAGGAAAAAAAACTAGTTGGATATGTTTGGATATGGCAGCGTTAAGGCCCAATAAGTGACAATAGGTTTATGTCCGTAGATGCTGCTTAGTTTTGTTTATGTAAAAATCCAATAAATTTTCTGTTGTCGATGAATGGGAGCGCCCGCCGATGCGTGTTTTGCACAGCTAGTAAAACATGACAAATTGGACTTCGTACTTTGGTGTGAAATCGTACATCGGACTCATATAATATCTCTAGTTTTTGAATATGTTTAAGGTTGACTAATGTTTGACAACATATTAAAAACTTAGCTGAAAATATGTGAATACAGAAGAAATAATCAGGAAAGTTACGATGAATAAAGATTTCGATTGAATCAAAACTCCCTGTCTATTTTTTTTATCGCAGTGAAAGTTTCACTATGTGAAAGAAACATACATGATGTTAGTAGCCTTTTGGTGAACGTTGGTAAAATTTGTTGTAGTATCTCAGCACAAAAGACAACGAAACAAATCTTTTTCCCGATTTGTTCACAATCTGAAAACACCGACTCGGACTTGAAAGTGCACGCGCTGCACTATGTAAATTAATGAACTACTCCTACGCGTCAGACTTGCCTTCAAAAACTTTTGCAAACTCGTCAAACGAGCAGAAACAACAAGAAACTATCAAACACAGGTTTTGATTATGATAAAGCATTGTTTGGAAAACTCACAAATTAACTCGATACCGGAGTAAACAGTTTTCTTACAGAACTTTTCTCTACAAAACAAACACGAAAGTTAACGAGAATAACTAGCCGGCGAACGGATTTTATTCATTTACAGCGCGAAATTAAAGAAATTCTCGACCCTGAAAAACACACCTTTTCCATTAAATCAGAGCATAGAAGTTCATAGAAGAGCCCTGGTTCTTCTCTGCCTTATTCCCTGTCATCGCTGTAAAAAATCGGAAAGAGAATCTCGCAACTCTCACCATTTCATCACACAACGTGACAACATCCACGCGAGAGTCCAAGACACGTGCGTGGATCAGCGCGGATATATGACGTCAGAATGGCGCAATTTGTTCCAAAAATAGAAAAATTGTCCCATATCATGGGTCCGCGCGCATCACAAGACTTACGGTCTCCGTCCCTGATTATGGCTCCTGCACGGACCCAAGAAACTTCAAAATGAAAGTTTACAATCCACTTCTCTCTACCAATGCCAGCAACACTTCAAGCTTTTACTCATAGTAAAGCCAGAAAGGCTGTTATAGGAACAAAATTATTGCATTCCAGGTGATGGTTCCAGTGTTGCCTTCACATTTCTTTTTAAAGATTACAGCCAGCCATGAACCCGATTGATCGGTAACATCGGTTTGTGTCGTTAAGAAACATAATCTATACATAAAGAAAACATCCATCTTCGGAAAAAAAAACCCTTCAGTTTTTTTCTTTCAATAAGTCGGCGTAAATGCAATAACTGGAATTTTAATTTAAACTTCCGTTGAAAGAAATTGACGCCATTTAATAATTAAAATGAACTGAATAGAAACGTCGTTTCAAACAGATGTTTGGTTAAATTTTCGCGGCTTTGCTTTCAACTCAAAGCAAGTATTTCATCTATTTTGGCTAACAACGGCGTTAAACATTTCATGCAGACTCACTGGAAAGTCTAAAATAGCTAAATTACTTAAAATACTCAGTTGATAACCAACTAAGTCGAAAAGGTAAATTAGCCCGACATGGTGAATTTTAAAAGTTAACTTTCATGTTTTCTTCATCGAAAGGTCTTTTCATCATTATGTTAATTAACGGAAATATTTTTCATTAATTTAATGAAAAAGACAACTTTATTCTAAAATGCAAAAATTAACTGCCACCCTGGCATTTCGATCAGTTGAGCTTTTAAAGCACTATGAATGAATCTGTCTGAGAGATTTACCAGCAATTAAGGCTTGTGTGAAATTAATGTTTTTAATTTGTTGTCACCTTAAGTTAGCATGAGCTAAAACACACATCGAAGAAAGCCACTGATGCTGGAAACAAGGCTTCTGGAATGTAAACATCGTTACCATCATTAGTTTCACGACAGGTGAGGCTATTATCATGTGAGTCAAGGTATCCACTTTTTAAGTTTTCTTCTGCAGTCGTGACATTGTAAGGCTAAAAATGCATTTAGACACAATGGACGCGAGATTTGTCTCCAGCAAGGGACCAGAGAAAATATATAAGTTCTGATGTTTACTGTAGCATCAGATGATCTCATTAAACAGAGCACTAAAGGAAACATTTTGGTAACCTACTTTCATCTTCTTGCCATCAGTGTAAAAATTTTCATGTGACTGTGGTATGATTTTCTGTTCTTGTGTAACTTCGCTGAAAACGATGTACCATATATATTTTTGTCGAGCTGAGTAAACCGGCAAAAACACTGTCACTATATTTATGGCTTAATTTCCCGTTTGTTTGAGGAACGCTGGTAAGGTTTCATGCACAATTTACACATTTTCAACGAGCGGAATAAAATAATAATAATAACAACAACAACAACAACAATAATAATAATAATAATAATAATAATAATAATAATAATAATAATAATAATAATAATAATAATAATAATAATAAAACACGTTTCTTTGAAAAAGCTCAGCGGGGAGGCAGGTTGGCCTCATGGTTATTACGCTCGACTCCGGAGCGAGCGGTCCGAGTTCGAGCCCTTCCGGGGACATTCTGTTGTGTTCTTGGAAAAGACACTTTACTCTCACAGTGCCTCTCTCCACTCAGGTGTATGAATGGGCACCGGCGAATTGTTGGGGAAACTTAACAAATTGCGGGGGAGTGACCTGCGATGGACTAGCACCCCGTCCAGGGGAAGTGGAAATATTTTTAGCCGCTTCATGTTACAGAAACCGGGATAAGCTCCGGCAGCTATGGGCCAGGCTTGGCTCCAATCAAGGCATCACACACTTTCACTTTGAACAAGGTCGATCATACTATTAAGAACATAGCTTAGCAAAGAGGGGGGCGGAAACAGGGGGGTAAATCTCCCTTCTCCCTACTTTCTGAGCCAATTTCTCCCTCTTCCCTACTTTTTGAGCCAATTTCTCCCTCCTCCCTAAACGGTTACGTTTCTTTTTCTCCCTCCTCCCTACTTTTTCCCCCTATTTCTCCCTCCTCCCAACTTTTTTTGGGCCATTTCTCCCTCCTCCCTATTCTGTTCCTCCCCCCTCAGCAAAGAAGAACGGAAAAAAGCTTTTGTCAAAAGTCGATGAAATACACCTGAAACTTACATACAAACGGTTTCATCGTATAAAAATCATGAAGGAAAAAGCTAGTCTTTACCTTCTCAGCTCGTTGCGGTTTGCTAATATATGTATACGAAGATTCACTTCTCACTTAATACGTTTTCTTGGCTGTATGTAGATTAGACAAACTGAGTTATTTGTCTAATTCCTTCCTGAAACACTCCCTATTTTGTTAACAATCTTTTTTCAAGTCTATTTCTAGTTAAGCCCTCTGTAGTGGATATGTATGTTCATGCGGCATGTGACCGACCTAAAATTACCTGTGGCTCGTTGACATTTAGGCGGCTATTTTTGTGATTCCAATTTGAAACGAAGTGGGGCTGTTGGTTATGTCAGAGGCGAGTAAATACACCATTATTTAAAATGTAATTTTACAACTATCATGAACGCAATGCTGGTCCTTGTAGGAGCACTCGCACTAAAAATGTAGTAGTGTTTGGTATAATTCGCTCATGTAATCCCCGCGACGACGTCTGGTGTTTTGATTTACTCTCTCGAGTAGGTTCGTTTTGTGCCATGTAGCAACGCGCGCCACTTTCGCCATGTAGCCACGCGCGCCTCTTTCTTTTTTTAAACAGTAAAGTTTGATGTCTTGATGCATGAAGTGTATGTTTTTGAAAGATGTTATCGGCGGTGTACTTTGAGGGAAAACTTGATAAGTCCTCTTAATATTTCATATTTCTTTTACATTTTATTTTTAATCCGTATTTTGTTTTCTATCGAAGCGACTGTGATTGCTATGTACGTAGTTAAAGTTACATCCGTTAACTGAACTAAGCATCACACTTGTGTCTCACATCCGGAGCTTCAGGGAGCTTCTAAATAAAGAAGACAAATTCGCCAAAAAACCAGGAGGTTGACTATGAGGGAACCTAGAGCACAGCATAATTGATGATGATAAACAACGCTTCGTTTTCAATAGGTATTCATAGTGCAAAAGTGCATTTACTTAGTGAATAAGTCGCTAGAGTCAATTCATAATCAATTCATAATCCATCAGGTGATCTCATGTGGGGAACAACCCGTAAAAAGTAGCCAAGGTTAAGGTTTTTGATTTTGTTGTGCAAAGACGCACCCGTTTTGTTCAAGCGTTCAAGTGTCGCACCTCAAAAAACTCTTTAAGCGATACTCGAATATTAGCGATACGCAGACTGATCAATTCTCGGATTTTCTTGTTACCTTGGAAACATTGACAACTACGTGAATAAACATCAGTGTCCGAAAGTGACGTAGTTTAAGCCGGGTTTTAATTTTAAAACATCAATGTTTTACTTTAATTTATTTATGTTAACAACACAAGGATTTCTTTGAAGCACTAAGTTCAGTATTTCGTACTGCAATGATAGCAAGGGAAAACTTGTCTATTTATCTCGCATGGTTACAAGAAGATCCAATTACATTGTATCCAGGTTATAAAGTTGTCCCCCAAAAAAGAAATGATTTCATTTCGCAGAAAAGCACTCAAAATTTGTCAGGAACCTGTTTATAAGACGAATTATAAGAAATGACTATGACCTTACGATGGGAAAGAATGGATTGATGAATTGATGCCAGGTTAGCTCAGATTATCAGTGACATTTGACTAACATCGTCTCACTTTCGAGATTCGGATAAGACCATAAAGGGGAAACTTTGTTTATTTATTGGAGTTCAATGAACAAACGTCAGTTAACATTGCAACATTTTAATCTTGTCCTAAAGTTCTTGCTTCGGTGTGGCCATCTATTGCCTCAAACATAAAAAAATTACTTTTTTCACCAAGAAATCGTGCGCAGAACACAAACACAAACACGTTTTCAGTACACTGTTAAATAGCAGATATTATTAAATACATATGTAAACTTTGATTTCCCCCATTCGAGATTACAGAAAGAATTACGCCTCCATAACTTCAATCGAAAACTATTCTTATTTAACACAACCATGCATGTCACATTATTGATACAGAATTCTAAGCTATTTGCCCAGTTTCCTAGCTGTGAAAATGAAGTTAAGAAAAATTCAATTAGTGCCGTCTTGCCATGCATGAAAATAGTAATTGGATCTCCTTGTTAAGTTCGAAATTAAAATCTTGTGAAAAGATCTCGAAATTCGCCTCCAATACATTGAACCATTTTCAATCAGACAGTAACATGTTGTACAAAAGCTCAGTTGAAGAAACTTTAACAGGTTTTGCGTCTATGATAGAAGTTTACTGGGAAAGAAAATCTCATAATAAGTATCTAGGCACCTTTAGGAAATAAAAACGTAGAAAAACTGCAAAATATAAAAAATTGTTATCTCGAATCTACGTCAATATTCATTTTAGAAAATTTATGATCATCTTTCATGTAGAAAATGGATTTTGGAAAATCGTGTTGGAAAAAAATTGTGCAATAAGCAGTGATTTGCATATTTTTCCTGTGAAATTCACTTTAGCCGATTTCCTTTCATTAAGGAATATAATAATTCTGTACAAATGCTTTTTGTTACCCAATTATGTAAGAAAATACAACCGGTAGAAAAGATAAACAATTTAAATAGTTGAAACAGGCTTCCTTCAAAAGGAACCTTATTGTTTTGATAAATCAATTTTACTGCATTCTTAATCAGAGATAACTTATTAAAGGAACATTTGGCATCAATAATATTCACATTTCATTGGCTCGCGCTGGTCGGGATTATTAAATACATTTTCGTCTGACATATCTAAGTATTGAATTCTGCTGGCATTAATGAATTTCTGTCTGTGACTTTTGTATTTTTATTATGAAGTGTAGGAAAAACGGTGTTTGTGTTTGTGTTTTGACACGATTTCGTGTTGAAAAAGTATGTTTTTTAGTTTGAAGGCGATAGATTTGGCCCTACACCGAAGCCAAGAAACTTTAGACAAGATTAAAATGTTGCAATGTTAACTGACGTTTGTTCATTGAACCCCAATAAATAAACAAAGTTTCCCCTTTATGGTCTTATCCGAATCTCGAAAGTGAGACGATGTTAGTCAAATGTCACTGATAATCTGAGCTAACCTGGCATCAATTCATCAACCCATTCTTTCCCATCGTAAGGTCATAGTCATTTCTTATAATTCGTCTTATAAACAGGTTCCTGACAAATTTTGAGTGCTTTTCTGCGAAATGAAATCATTTCTTTTTTGGGGGACAAAACCTGGATACAATGTAATTGGATCTTCTTGTAACCATGCGAGATAAATAGACAAGTTTTCCCTTGCTATCATTGCAGTACGAAATACTGAACTTAGTGCTTCAAAGAAATCCTTGTGTTGTTAACATAAATAAATTAAAGTAAAACATTGATGTTTTAAAATTAAAACCCGGCTTAAACTACGTCACTTTCGGACACTGATGTTTATTCACGTAGTTGTCAATGTTTCCAAGGTAACAAGAAAATCCGAGAATTGATCAGTCTGCGTATCGCTAATATTCGAGTATCGCTTAAAGAGTTTTTGAGGTGCGACACTTGAACGCTTGAACAAAACGGGTGCGTCTTTGCACAACAAAATCAAAAACCTTAACCTTGGCTACTTTTTACGGGTTGTTCCCCACATGAGATCACCTGATGGATTATGAATTGATTATGAATTGACTCTAGCGACTTATTCACTAAGTAAATGCACTTTTGCACTATGAATACCTATTGAAAACGAAGCGTTGTTTATCATCATCAATTATGCTGTGCTCTAGGTTCCCTCATAGTCAACCTCCTGGTTTTTTGGCGAATTTGTCTTCTTTATTTAGAAGCTCCCTGAAGCTCCGGATGTGAGACACAAGTGTGATGCTTAGTTCAGTTAACGGATGTAACTTTAACTACGTACATAGCAATCACAGTCGCTTCGATAGAAAACAAAATACGGATTAAAAATAAAATGTAAAAGAAATATGAAATATTAAGAGGACTTATCAAGTTTTCCCTCAAAGTACACCGCCGATAACATCTTTCAAAAACATACACTTCATGCATCAAGACATCAAACTTTACTGTTTAAAAAAAGAAAGAGGCGCGCGTGGCTACATGGCGAAAGTGGCGCGCGTTGCTACATGGCACAAAACGAACCTACTCGAGAGAGTAAATCAAAACACCAGACGTCGTCGCGGGGATTACATGAGCGAATTATACCAAACACTACTACATTTTTAGTGCGAGTGCTCCTACAAGGACCAGCATTGCGTTCATGATAGTTGTAAAATTACATTTTAAATAATGGTGTATTTACTCGCCTCTGACATAACCAACAGCCCCACTTCGTTTCAAATTGGAATCACAAAAATAGCCGCCTAAATGTCAACGAGCCACAGGTAATTTTAGGTCGGTCACATGCCGCATGAACATACATATCCACTACAGAGGGCTTAACTAGAAATAGACTTGAAAAAAGATTGTTAACAAATAGGGAGTGTTTCAGGAAGGAATTAGACAAATAACTCAGTTTGTCTAATCTACATACAGCCAAGAAAACGTATTAAGTGAGAAGTGAATCTTCGTATACATATATTAGCAAACCGCAACGAGCTGAGAAGGTAAAGACTAGCTTTTTCCTTCATGATTTTTATACGATGAAACCGTTTGTATGTAAGTTTCAGGTGTATTTCATCGACTTTTGACAAAAGCTTTTTTCCGTTCTTCTTTGCTGAGGGGGGAGGAACAGAATAGGGAGGAGGGAGAAATGGCCCAAAAAAAGTTGGGAG
>JAHPZR010021449.1:0-11125 GCA_019787425.1 Platygyra sinensis | reverse complement strand
CCCAAATAATCCAGCTCTTCGCTTAGTATTATTATATAGATAAGATATATATATATAGAGTTGTCCTGATGAATTGTCCTCGTGTTAGCGGCAATGAAATCGCAAGTAGACAAATAAATGTTTTTGACCTAGCTCAAGTCTACGTGTGCTATTCTGAAAGCTCTGGTAAAACCCATTGAGTGCACTTTTTGTTTAGCTGATGATCAATTTAGTCATTTTATCGCACGTTCATTTAATATATATTATATATATATCTATATATAGATATATACATATATATTATAACATAGTAGATATATATATATAGATGAAGTAACTGTAGCCCAAGCGCGTGGTAGAATCCCACGCTCGTGTTACATTACCGCCCGGTGTTCGGAAGGTCATGGGTTCAAATCCTATCGGGACTCAGATTTTTCTAGGTCCCACACTCGTGTTACATTACTTTCATATAGCGGGACATGTCGTTCGAATTCTCCTCAAATCTCTCGACTGTTAGCGATCTTTCAAAACCGTGATTGTCTAACCAGTTCGTGATAGCGAGTAAGCCTGGGTACTAGAGCTTGGTATCGGAAGTGAGGCTAAGAAGACATAATGACGAAACCACATCACGTAATGATGAAACCACATAAAGAAGATACCAGACCACATAACAGCGTAACCACATAACATCATGATAAAACCA
Organism: Platygyra sinensis; assembly: GCA_019787425.1. Taxonomy (NCBI): domain Eukaryota; kingdom Metazoa; phylum Cnidaria; class Anthozoa; order Scleractinia; family Merulinidae; genus Platygyra; species Platygyra sinensis. The sequence goes on along the minus strand of JAHPZR010021449.1, from coordinate 10,443 downwards.
CACCACATAATGAAGTTATTACAAAACGTCATGATAAAAACACAACACGTCAGGACTGCATTACAAGACATAATGAAGAAACCACAAAACGTAATGAAGTGACTACAAGACATAATGAAGAAACCACAAAACGTAATGAAGTGACTACAAGACATAATAAAGAAACCACAAAACGTAATGAAGTGACTACAACACATAATGAAGAAACCACATAAAATAATGATAAACAAACCACATAAGGCAGTTATTGCTTTCCTACATATCATAGCAACTCTGACGGTCCTTCGGCCTTCGTTAGCACTGCTTACAAATTTATCACCACTATTTGTGTTATAAGTTTTCATCATGTATGTACACAAGTGGACCATCTGGTGTTCTTGAATACCAGTATGTCAAACCGAGTGCAGTATTTTAAAAATCATTTCTGCCCTCTGCGGACTCCTTGCTCAATCCGTTAGCTTTTGTACAGAGATTTGACGAATACATAAATTGCCATCGCTATTGGGTGTACACCAGCCAAGGTGTACTTTTTAAATACGGCACTGCTAAAAGTTTTTGGCCTTTGGAAACTGAAAGGAGGTGAACACACAATACAAGCAAGTGACCACACTCGACCACATCCCGACCCAGGTACTGCCAAGTGCCTTACGGCCATAGTGTGGCACCACTGAGGGCTTTTCGAGGGATGAACTAGGAAAGAGTCTTTCGCACCCAGTCGTGGGCAGTAAAGGGCAGACGGTACAGTCATGTACATGCTCTTTAAGCGCCTATTTCTAGGCCCGTTCGGCGATGCCATAACTGATGAGGCCTAATAAGGACGGAACACAGCTATCCCCCCAGCTGCCATTGCCCTGGCTGATATGGCTGTGTTGCATGCCAAACCGTGGGTTGGATATTTGAGTGTGTCACTAACAGTTGAGATTGTTTGAACAGAAGTATACCTTTGTTGTCGATAAGGTGTCCAAATGTGTGGTCCAATTGTCCCCATAAAGCAAAAAACACCGGGATGACCCACCCCTAATTAAGGGGTGTAAGTCCTGAAAAATTGACACGAACCCACCGGGCCCTTAACGGCGAGGGTTTCTAAAAAACTGATGACTCACCCCCGTTCTTCTGACTTCGCGGCGCCACACCCCCCACCCCCAATACTTTTTAGACCAGCGGTCCCTAAGCTGAAACTTTTGATATGAGTTTTGTAACTCTGGCTGCGTTTAGGTTTGTTTTGTAATATTGTTCGGGGGGGACTTGCGGTGAGTGTTCAAATTATCTCACAGTGCACAAAACAAAAGGCAGGTGAAAAATGTTTTGTATCCCATACAAGATACAAATTATACTTAAGTATAAAATGAGAAATTTTACTTTTTTCTGTAACAGGGACAGGAGGGATCGATCCACCTGTCACCCCTTCAGGCCGGCCCATGAGCCTCCGCTATTATTCCCCAACACTTGATGTTTGGCGTAAGAAAGTCCGGAGTACAGCAGGCTAGTGGTTGTAATTCAGTACAGATGGAGCCTTAGGGTGACCTGTCTGGTCGCTTCCTTGTTGCTCAACTAAGTACGGCCCAATTATCAAAGGGCTGTTTTCACTTTGGCCCCCTCTCTTGTCTTAACCCCTTCACTCCACGCCTTCCCTTTTTAAGCCAAACAGAAATCCGTTTTGTTGGCTAATCTATCGCGAATCCAACCCTCCAGCACTGTTGGAAGCCCATTGTCGACGGGTCCAGGGTCTTTTGATTGTTTATAAGTTTCTGGTGGAATCATGAAAATTGAACTGTAAGGGTCTTACCATCACGTACGGATAGAAAAACATACCTGGAACTACGAGCGACGCGGAACGTTTTGGCCTGTATTGGTGGCATTGCTAGCGAAGCTAGTGATGTCACTTCCTCTCCCCCCCCCCCCCCCCCCCCCCCCCCCCCCCCCCCCCCCCCCCCCCCCCCCCCCCTCCCCCCCCCCCCCCCCCCCCCCCCCCCCCCCCCCCCCCCCCCCCCCCCCCCCCCCCCCCCCCCCCCCCCCCTCCCCCCCCCCCCCCCCCCCCCCCCCCCCCCCCCCCCCCCCCCCCCCCCCCCCCCCCCCCCCCCCCCCCCCCCCCCCCCCCCCCCCCCCCCCCCCCCCCCCCCCCCCCCCCCCCTCCCCCCCCCCCCCTCCCCTCCTCCCTCCCCCTCTCCCCCCCCCCCTTCCCCCCCCCACCCCCCCGACCATCAATTGCACTCGGCTGTATGGTTGGCTTTTAACGCAGAGCACGGACACGTTAGCTACGTTGGCTCGGGATAATACCCGAATCCTGCGGGACCAATACGAAGATGGTCGAGGTGTCTCGTGATGGCCACTATAGTGATGTTAAACTCACCAGTATCAGGATAATGGTGTCTAAGGACCCGGGTCGCGTTACTCCTTTTATCACCAAAATCTGCCGAATATACTATTGTTTGTGACGAGTTCGTTACTGTCCACACTTGATGGCGTGACAGCTGTGACAGATGAAGATACTGACGGCTGTTATTATGGGGGGGAAATGTAGTGAATGGAGAGCTCCTGGTAAACTTTCAACAAATTCCGACCAGGAAGACAGCTGGTGTTGTATACTTCAAATCTGTTCGTAGATTTAGGTGAGCCGCCACAGGGATCCAGTCTCGATCAGCGGAGTTACGGGTGTTGTTCGCACAATGACACTGCTGTGCCGTTGAGTACTGCAGCCAGCGGAAACATCTCATATGCGCAGGGCCTCGATGCACTTATATGGAGATAATGTACTAAGCCTTGGCTGGTAGAGCATTGGATTCATTATTCTGTGTTTCATAACAACCCAAGTACAATTCGTCTGCCAAAAAGAGTTTAAGGTTTTCGCTTAAGTTCTCAGTAAATAAAGGGCTTGATGATCTGGAATAATCATTAAGGGCTCTCTCCCCTCTTCAGAGGCCTCTTTTGATGCTAGGCTTTGACCATGTAACGTCTGGTCGTTCTGAGGCTGAAGATAGTAGAGTGACGGAGATGACTGGATGTTCCTGCTCCTTGCCCTCTGCTCATTGTCCCCCGCGCGCCCATTGTCACTTCACCTTCACCTCTTCAAGGGAGCCTCTGCGGAGGAGAGAGGGCTAGTGGAGACATGCAGCCAATTAAGGTAATATCCTTGTAAATATGCTCTGACGTTAGACTGGTCTTTTTCTACACGACAGCTGAACACGAACAATTCAAATATCTAATACATTGAATTGGTAACATACCTGGTGACTCGGGCGGCAAATGAATTATTTTGGGTGAAGACAGAGCCGATATCTGATGACAAACAATACATAGAGTCAGTAAAGAACCAGAATTGAAGAGATAAAGCTATTTAACTGTGCTTGCCCGAAAAAAGATTTACCTGTTTAATCCAGAAAAAAGAATTTAGAACAAATCTGAGAGAATGCTATACTCCGCATTTCATCAATGCGAACAATGAATGTTATCTTTGATTAAAAGACGTAGTCGTAATGTTTTCAATTTTGTGTTTTCTATTTAGACTCAAAAAAGTTGTACTGGCAGGGTAATCAATTCCCGGGTGTGACAATGTTTTATTGGTCACTTGTAAAATTTAAGAGAAAATTTCAGGATAAGGTAAGTGCAAGGTTAAGTACAATTTCTGAAGGAAGATAGCGTTTAACAATTCTCTCAGTTCCGGATCGAACATTTCTGGCCAATTTCTGGAAATAAGCAATTAAAAATTTGTCTTTAATCAAATCATGAACAAAGGTCGGAATGCAAACTCGAGGAGTTTTTTTCTCTTGGTTTTTTCCTTACTTTTTCCCTTAATATTAACCGCGAGAAGGATTGGACAATTAACAGTTGGCAAACCTCATCTCCTATTGTTTTGAATTTCAAAGTATTATTTTCAAAAGGTCTGTAGCACATAGCTAGCCTGCAAGCAGGTTTAAGCTGGAGCACAAGCGCGCGCGGCCTAGCGCGCGGCCTAGCCGAGAGCTCGAAATCAAGCAGCGAATCCGCTAGACGAGAAAGTGACTTTCTTGGGGCCTCTTCACAAGACTCTTTCCCGTCGGTTCGCTTTGCTGTTCGTCGCTCGTGCGCGTGACTCCAAGGTTAGCCCGCTCGCACGCCACACACAGTAGATTCCCGTGACCATGAATATATGTTATTGGCCGGCTGGGAGGTCCGTATAGGGAAAAACTGTGACCGAGGTCTTGAAAATGCTGCCCGAGGCTGCAGGCCGAGGGCAGCATTTTCAAGCCAGAGGTCACAGGTTTTTCCTATACGGACCGACCCTAAGCCGGCCAGTAACATATATTTATGGTCACGGGAGTCTACTGTGTGTGGTGTGCGAGCGGGCTCACCTTTGAGTGGAGGCCCCGAGCAACAAACAGCCAAACAAACTCTCACAACTTCAAAACTTCAATTACAGTGACTTTCATTGCCATCTAAAGGTGAATAGAGATAAACATGCGTTTATTAATCGTCTATGGAAGTGTAAAAAGTTCAAAAGATTGACAATAACCGCTAACTCATTCACGAAAATAGATGAACTCGATGGAGTGCGCCCGCTGTAGCGGTCCGTATGAGGAAACTCCGACTGCTCCAGAATCTAATCAGATTTCAGGATTTATTGGATTCCGCCCGCTCACGAGCTGAAGAAAAGATAAACACAAGTTATCGATCACTCTGAATCCCCCGCGCAGGTTATCTCGGGTGGATTTCATACACCCGCGCGAAAGGCACGAAATTAATTTCAATGGACAATTCATTTCTTTAAAGATGTATTCTTGATGTTGCATTTTCCTATTATTTCTTTCTTCTACTATGCAGATTGCTTAGACTTTATGTTACTTGGCCTTGGGAAGCAAGAAGATTGGCGAGAGAAAAAAGAGGGCGATGGTTTTTCCAATCTCTCGTTTTTCGGTCCTGTTACTCGCCGTTGTCCGCCCTGTTCAATTTAGCCCTATTGACCAATAAAACGCTTCGAAAGTTATTCACTAGGAGCTATCTCGAATCACTTGCTGTCTTAAGTCGAACCAATTGTGAGTTCCCTTGGTCCAAATTAGCTCCCAGGGGCATAGCTTGTATGCCCGTTCCATATCTCGTAAGTGAAGTACGAATGGGGATGGTGGAGGGAAGTCAAGAAGGCCTATGAGTTGTTGCATTCATGATTTATTACAGCTCAAGGTGGCGTCTATTTTTAATCATTTTAAAGCGGCCAATCAGAAGCCAATCATTTTTTTTCGCTATCATGATTAGTTTCCGCTTTGTTCCTCCCCCCTTCCGATTCTGCGTAGTAAAATTGATGCATTCATGAACCGGCATCAGCGCCAAAACTTTCGCCACCAGTAAAAACTAAAAGAAAAACTGCATAAGATATTCTGACAGTCTGCGGGTCGGTGACCGGGAAGGTGGAGAGAAAAATAAAACAAATACGTCTTAACGTTAAATAGCAGAAAAGTTGTTCTTGGGAAGTTGGTATTAAATAGCAGAAGGGCGCCGCGTGTACGAGATAACCAATCTTTTGTACTTAAATGTGACACGCGCCCATTTTTCATTGGGCAGGAGGGTTCCATTATTGCTAGATTAGAACACAACACGCAAACTGATAAGACAAAGGAAATCGGTTATCGGCATAATGTTTGATTTTTTTTTTCGCTGACGAATATACGTGTGTTTCAAAAGAAAAAGAAAAAAAACAAAGCCTGTGTTTATTTTTTTGTAACTAATTTTAGTCGTACATATTATATGCCATTAACGCTTGTTTGTGCTTTGGATTAGTGCTATCGAAGGTAAATACTTACCCGCTCGTTCCTTCGTGTTTGTAACTTCCAGTGAAACTGGTCCAAAAACAGTTTTTTTAACTTTTGCAGCTGTTTCTTTTGAGAAGTAAAATTAAACAAGAAATAAAGTAATTTGCGCCTAGCTAAAGTCAGAGCTTGACACCTTTCAAACCAGTAAACTTCCCATCATTCCATCATTGACATATTTCTGAAAAACACATTTCGGAATGATCAATGGCACGTAATAGGTTCTAGAGCCATAAAAACCTGGTTCTTTTTAATTTAAACATGTAATTCGGAAACGATATAATTGTATTTCTTGTAGTAATCAGAATATGATATAATTTCTTTGAAGATTGTTTTCGTCAGATGTGATTTGGTTTGGGGCCTTTGTTTCGTTTGCAACAGTAGTGGATAGAAAATGCGCTTAGCGAGTAAGTCTTGTGTGTTTAGTATAACGTGCTCTTTTCCATGCCCAAAATGAGAGCTTCGTGGGCCCAGTCATGTTCCAATAACCATGCCATTTGATTGCGGTAGATGGCAACCCGAGTTTTACTTGATTTTGCCGCCAAGTCCTTTTTTTAACAAATAAAGAAGCCTAAGCTGTGTATTACACAGTGATAAAATACAACGGGCATTTGAGAACACAAGGGGAATGTAGAAAACAATTCAGAAAACACGAGCCGCAGGCATTTCTTGAGCCGCATTCTCAAATGTCCGGAGTGTTTTATCACAGTGTAATACACAGCTTAGGCTTCTTCATTTGCTTTATGATATAGAGGTAAAGTGGTGAAAAACAATAAAACAAGATTTTTCTTTGTTTTATACTCTGATTAAACATTCCTATAAAAATAATAAATGATAGCAAACTGAGTTTACCATACATTGCAAGCTTTTGACGATAACCAGATCATGTATTTTTACAAGGGACGATGATCTCCTCTCTTGATACATATTTTTGAGCTTGAATAAAATGTGCATTTGTTTCAAGTTTTGGCGGTTGCGGGTCGATGTAGTTTAGCCCGTGTGATTGTTTAACATTCAGTCTCCCGAACTACACGTCCCGGGGGGTATTCGTTATATCCCTGGGTGGGGATGTGCGGCCCGGCCCCTCATACCCTGACCCTGTTTAAGACAAATATCGCTGATTTTCCTACCCTGTTAAGACAGAACTCCGATTTTTGATACCTTGTTAATTTAAGACATTAACAGTTGCGGTTACAAGTTGTGTGGCTTTCTTGTCGTGTAATCAATGGAAATTTAATGTGCCTGGTATCAATGCCAAAGTCAGTGGAAGTCAATATTAATTAACAAGAGCTTGTTAAATTTTTGCTGTTTATCGTCCAAGAAAAGTTATCCTGTTTAAGACAAAAATTGATAAAGCGATACCCTGATTAAGACAAAAAATGACAAATTCGATACCCTGTTTAAGACAAAATCCCGAAAAACATACCCTGGCTGGCCGCACGTCCCCATTAAGCCCTTATAGGGGAGTAACCACCCCCCCCCCCCCCCCCCCCCCGCCGGGCACACGCCGCAAAGAATTCAGTTACTTGCTATCTACGGAGACTATTTTAGTTAACTCCAATATTGAGCTAAATAAATTCAGATCCACAGGAAGAAGTTTTAATACCGTTTCCAAGTTGAATAACGTGAAAATGAGTAAGGACAATTTCTTGACCAGCAGATGGCAAACTGAAGTTTTCATTGGCAAATCGCTTCGACCTTGTACTGAAGACGGCTATTAGCAACTGACATAAGACCGCCAAATTTTTAGCTACCAAATTTCTACGACTGATAGGCCGGAAAAAATCATTTCTCAGTCACCGGGTGACTGAGCAGTATTTTTACTACAAACAGTTCTTTCACTGAGTTCTTACAAATTCAGTTGCTCTTAGAGGATTAGGCTTTCTCACTTGAAATATTACAGAAGCAATTGAGGCCGGAACTGAGTTACATGAAATGAAATGATGATTGTCATCTTTTCCTTGTCAAACATTATCTTAAATTGCTGCAAAATAGTCAGTTCGAATGATCAAATTGATAAATGACCACACGTACAACTGACACAAAACACGAGAAGCAATTAAAATCATGTTTTTCAGTTGTATTTGTGTTTTGTTTTTGCGTCATAGAGTTCTGTCGAATGTTTGGATTGATTTTAGCAGCTGGGAAACTGAAAGCACTTGATGAAAAAATTTGTTGGGGTGCTTTTCCTAGTAGTTGCTATGATCCGCATGTTACAAGAAATTAAATATTTTCATTAACTGGCACAACTCGCAGTTTTATCATTTTAGAGAGGGGACATTTAGACAACTCGTGTCAAGAAGTGAAGGAAATAACTCTGTGATCTGTGTCGATTTGTCACAAATATGAGCACGTAGGAGTCGATGGAGATTATAAATTGCAGTGATATAATTCTTCAACTTTATCTCCAAGTTTATGAAAATATCGTCTTTGAAAGAACTTCTTTGAATGAAGCTTGATAAAAAAAAGTTGATTGATGGAAAAATTCAGATTTTATAAAAGAAAGTATTTTCATTAAGGAAGAAACTCCAGGGGTGCTATTGTGTACGTTTGCAAAATGGAATATTCTGGGCTCTTTTATAATATAAATACAAAAAAAAAATCCATTGCAAAAATCTTGAAAACGTTTGAAAGCTTGAATATCCCAACTCTGGAGAAATAAAAGTATTGGAAAATTTACACAGTTCTTGTCGTTTGTCGTTCGCAGAGTCGGTATCCGAATTTTGAATAAAACTCATGGAAGTGAGAATACATGTTGAGCTGAATATGAAAAAAGATCCATGGAAATTAAAGTAATGAACTACGGAGAGGAATGTGTTTAGGAAAATAGGTACACAAGCGGCGGCAAGCGAGTAATTCAGTGTGATGTCATTGAGGTGATCTCGACTGTAAGTTGAAGTTCTTCTCAAAAACACGCAAGATGAAAAACTAGCCTTGAACAACGGGAACTGACATTTAGAATAGAGTTATCTTAAGGATAAACCCTGTTTGTCATGGTCTATTCATATACAGTTAAATTCGTTAGAGATATGTATCATGTAAAACGAACACGAAGACCTCGTTTGGCTTCAATAATAATTCACTTTTTACAGACCGACTTTTCAAACATCAAAAAAATCTTCGAAAAGTAGTTCTCCTTTTGCCAAAACATTAACACAAAAAAATGAGAAAAAAACGCATAAAAGAAACCTATCGTGCTCAATTCTGGTGTTAATATGATTTGGGACTTAAGGAGCTTAAGAGTAATGCAATAGATGTTCTGAGCTAGGTAACTCACCAAGTAAAATATCTGACAGGCTGTCAGTAGAAAGTTCAAGCGACTCCACATCTTGCTCAAACGGTTCGGTCAAGCGTCTTCTTCAGCTCGCACTGTCACAGCGAGGGTGTTATCAGGTGAATTTCATGTGAATCTTTTTAGCAGTGCATTAAAACTTTTCCCCGTCTTCAAAGAATCGACAGTTTGACCTCAGTCGAAAACAGGTTTCGTGGGACTCAATTACCTGCAATTGTAAAAAGTTGTGAAGAATGGGCAAGCAATTACTTTCATTAATCAAAATACAAAAAGTCACAGACAGAAATTCATTAATGCCAGCAGAATTCAATACTTAGATATGTCAGACGAAAATGTATTTAATAATCCCGACCAGCGCGAGCCAATGAAATGTGAATATTATTGATGCCAAATGTTCCTTTAATAAGTTATCTCTGATTAAGAATGCAGTAAAATTGATTTATCAAAACAATAAGGTTCCTTTTGAAGGAAGCCTGTTTCAACTATTTAAATTGTTTATCTTTTCTACCGGTTGTATTTTCTTACATAATTGGGTAACAAAAAATTTGTACAGAATTATTATATTCCTTAATGAAAGGAAATCGGCTAAAGTGAATTTCACAGGAAAAAATGCAAATCACTGCTTATTGCACAATTTTTTTCCAACACGATTTTCCAAAATCCATTTTCTACATGAAAGATGATCATAAATTTTCTAAAATGAATATTGACGTAGATTCGAGATAACAAATTTTTATATTTTGCAGTTTTTCTACGTTTTTATTTCCTAAAGGTGCCTAGATACTTATTATGAGATTTTCTTTCCCAGTAAACTTCTATCATAGACGCAAAACCTGTTAAAGCTTCTTCAACTGAGCTTTTGTACAACATGTTACTGTCTGATTGAAAATGGTTCAATGTATTGGAGGCGAATTTCGAGATCTTTTCACAAGATTTTAATTTCGAACTTAACAAGGAGATCCAATTACTATTTTCATGCATGGCAAGACGGCGCTAATTGAATTTTTCTTAACTTCATTTTCACAGCTAGGAAACTGGGCAAATAGCTTAGAATTCTATATCAATAATGTGACATGCATGGTTGTGTTAAATCAGAATAATTTTCGATTGAAGTTATGGAAGCGTAAATTCTTTCTGTAATCTCGAATGGGGGAAATCAAAGTTTACATATGTATTTAATAATATCTGCTATTTAACAGTGTACTGAAAACGTGTTTGTGTTTGTGTTCTGCGCACGATTTCTTGGTGAAAAAAGTAATTTTTTTATGTTTGAGGCAATAGATGGCCACACCGAAGCAAGAACTTTAGGACAAGAGTAAAATGTTGCAATGTTAACTGACGTTTGTTCATTGAACTCCAATAAATAAACAAAGT
>JAHPZR010021445.1:15000-30805 GCA_019787425.1 Platygyra sinensis | reverse complement strand
TCACGGATTTCCTAGAGATAACTGACTAACAGGAGGTAGTTGACGTTTGCTTTTTTTATTGCAAGCATACTCACTACTGCAACCCCTTTCGAAAGTGCTTTTCATGTGTACTAATTATCGACGTGGACCGAAATAAAAAGAGAACGAAGAAATACGGGAAACGATCCACCGCCTCTTCCTCTTCCTCTTCCTCTTCCTCTTCCTCCTCGTCCTCACCCTCTTCTTCCTCCACCCACTCCTCTTCGTTGAAACTCAGGGGAGAGTATTCTTGAGCAAAATCGTCTGAAACCGTGACAAATCAACTGAGCAAGCGTTAAATCTAAGATGATGATGCAACTGGATGAATGCTCATTATAGTCTGTGCAGAGATGTTTATCTTTCTCATAAGAAACTGGGGATGTGAAGACAGTTTGTGCCTTTGAATCTTAGAGAACCATCCACCTTTAAGTCAATTATATATTTTGATCGACCTAAGGAGATCGCATTTTCTTAAATCGTACTGCAATACTTTGGGAAGTGATTTACCCTCCGAATGATTCAACTCATCGGGGGAATCTTGGATAATTTCCGTCTCCGTGGATTCATATCCTGTATTTGAATCCGGGGAGGCCGAAATTGCCCAAGATTCATCTGGGTCACCAAAAAAAAAACCGAGCCCCCATGGAATAGAAGATGTTATTTTAAAACATCATGCAATAATCAGTTAATTAAAAAAATTATGACGGAAGGACATGGTAAATTCAAATGGCTAACACGAATAGTTCTTGCATACCAGCAGCTGATTCCCTCCGTCGTTTTTCTTCATCTGTTAATTGATAAATACAAGACTTAGACTTATACTTCTCACAAAAAAAATTAAAGAAGAACTGATTAAGACGTTCTTAACTGACTCTGAGCCTGAGTATTTTCTTACTATGTTATTAAGATTTTGGTTAATCTTTGCCTGAACGTTATTATAAAACAAGAAAACAAGAGTGTAGCTATACCTATTCTGACGGACACGTGAAAAAGTCAGTTTACTCTTAAGTCATTAATAAGAAAGTTACCTTCTTTATCTTCTTCAAGTTTTCTTTTATCACTGAGAGAAAAATAAAAATGTTCCATTAATTGCTTTAGTTGTGTACACACTGCGACGATCTCCCATCAACTAATCTTTTTTTCCGCAGTTCAATATATGGATTTCATGTCTTTAATTTGAACGGCTCTGTCACGTCAAATGTAATTCAAGCCTAAGATACCTTCCTGGTATTAACGAGTATGGTACCGTGCGCAGTAGATCGGCAACATTTTATCGGCTCTACCAAAAATTTCCAAAAATTTCCAAAAATTTTTGTCTCGATAAGCGTGAACGCGCTTTTAAACCTCATACCATTTGATACCAACAACGTGTCAATCACGTTGAAATCGAACACCTCTTAGTTCTGTTCGCGGCTTTCACTCTTGATAGTAATATGTTACTTTGGCATATTATTACTTTTACTCGATTTTGTTATTCGTCCTTCAAGTCGCTCAATTTGCACAATGGAGGTTGTTTATTTTCTTTAATTATGTAAGTGGAGGGAGGGGGGTTCACCTTCTTCTACTAAAAAATATTTTGGAGTCCACATGAAAAATCCGTCCGTAGAATGCAGTGAAGGATCAGCCATCAATATTCTCTATGCAGACAAGTCTAAGTTAATTTCCATAGCCCTGCTTTCCCCAAAGAACTTCTGTTTTCACTTAATGACAAAGTAGCGAAACACTTTGCTCTAAGGACTGAAAAATCTATCAGTTATGACGATCGATAAGAATTTGTCTTTTGCTTTGAAGTTTAGTGCGACTCGGAAAGATTCGTGGGAAAAAATTCTCCGTGAACTTGTGGAGTAGAACTGATTACAGACGGTATATATGCAAAGAATAATCATGACTGAAATAAGACAGACGTAATTCAGCTTAACAGGGATGTGTTCGTAGCACACAGAGCACTGACGATGGAAAATCATGGACTAAAGTAATGGAATGCATCACTTACCAAGCCTTCGACTCCTTCCCCGCCTCCATCATTGCCGCCTCAATCCCTGGCCGGGGGGTACTTCCTTATATAGACTGTGTAGGTGTGTGTCACGTTTGGCGCCAAAAATTATGGTTTTCGATCCTCGATTCTTCGACAGTCCACCTTCGCGGACAAGCTAACCCGAACAAACCATGGATTTGCATTCGACAAGGATTATTGTATGCAGTGCAGTCTTAATGATGAAGAATAGCAGGATGAGGGAAACGTTGTACATCCCACAAAGATGTAAGTTTGTCATAAGTTAGGAACTCTTCTCAACTTTGCTCAGAGAATACCGAGGTCTGAGTTTTCAGGGTCTGAGTTTTCGTGATCCCGAGGTGGATTTGAAGGTGGATTTCCACTGTCGCGTAAAATTTTACGTGCTTTTTACGTGCGTAAAAAACATGCACGTAAACAGTTTCCACTGTTGCATAAAATCATTTTGCTGCGCTGTCTTTTTTACGTACGTTTACGTGCATTTTCATCCTACAAACGCTTTGGGCCCTGGGTTGAAAACAAAAAGAGCGGGAATTTGATTTGAGCGGCAAGAAAAAAATGGCGGCAGCAGTGAACAAGCGTTTGCTCCGTCTTTTTTACATTTGACAAGGATTATTATTGTCTTATTTCAGTCATGATTATTGTATATTATTGAAGAGAAAGCAAAGATACAGAAAAAAGTATTGGATAAGGGATAAATTTCGAAGCCGTTTTCTATTTGGAGAATACCACACGCTAGTGAAAGAAATGCACGAAAATGACCACGAGTCATTTTACAAGTATTTTAGAATGACTCCTGAACGATTTGATAACCTTCTTCTTCTCGTGGGCCCAATGCAAGATGGACAAGTTCGATCGATGCAACATGGCGCTCACGTGGCAAGAGATGTCATGTGACAAGATCCAAGGATTATAATTGGTTAAATTCTTACGTAAATGCAAGCGGCCGCGAAAAAGTTGAAACCTGTTCAACTTTTACATAGAGGCTTGCGAACACTACCCATGTACAGCATGTGTAAATTCTGATTTGAAAACGCAACGCTGGAAATTGGACAACGTAAAGTCAACGCTAGAGTTTACGTGCGTAAAATTCAACTTTTACGTACGTTTTCAATTTTGGGGTCTTATGAAGACCCCTATGCTATCATCGGCGGGGTTTATTTGTCTGTGTCTCGGGTATCGCGAGGTCTTCTGGGAGGAATTTAGTAGGCTTATATGACGTGAGCTTTCAATACAGCAGCCATTGCTGTTTTGAGTACATGTAATATTTTTGCACAGCTTACCGTTGCGAGTTGGTTGCAGTTTCCAAGGTTAGTTGTTTTCCATTTTAAAATTGCTTTGGCTCGTTTTTGTTAGATATTATCTTCCCTCGGTGCTCTCGTGAACCATGTATTCTCTGTTATTTGCATTTAGATCCTCGCCGATACATTCCGATACAAGCGATTTGTTTCTCTCGCAAGCCATTAACTTATCCAGGCTCGGCTAATGTAAAGTGTGGATTGCACGGGAGAACTGAGTATCTGCTTTTGCAAGAACTCACCTTCTAATTACCCAAACGAGTGTCAGTTATTGGACTCGATGTACTGCTATCGCGTAAATCGTATGCATGTACTTCTACTGCTGTGAAGTTATTTTGAGCAGCTGTGAATGCAGTCAAACTGCTGAACTGAACTGTACTGAAGCTGTTTGTTAACGACATGACAATATTAACTGCGAGTATGGGGACATAAGTTGAACAATACCGGTCGAGGAAGCGAAGGATGCTTTATCACATGTTCAATGGGGATGGATTCTTACCATGTCTTAGCTAAATGTGTTTTGTTCGACAACATTGAAACAAATTCTGGACATGTAAAGAAATGATGACCTACATTTCGTCTATATCCTGTTGCTTGTGAGGGGAAGTGAACAACGTGGGGAACAATCCAGGCCCTGCACTATTTAATAACACTAATCCAACAACCACTGTGTCTGCTGGCCACAACTCCAGGAACTGACCGAAGTACCCTTTGGTAAACTTGGCGCTGGTAAGCAGTGTACGATGTTTTGCAATTATGTTCACCTATTTATTGTTAAAATTTACAATCAAATAGAAGACACAGTACTCAGAATATGCATATTGGATCGAGCCTATAAAGTGCCACAAGATATTAATTCTGTACAAAAAAGTGTTGACGGTCATTAATGCAAGTGCGGCGGTAACACTACTAGAACAGAGACCTGAAAATAATTCAGGCTCTGAGCGGGATTCGAACCCACGACCTCTGCGATGCCGGTGCAGTGCTCTCCCAACTGAGCTATCAAAGCCACATGAGAGCGGTCGTATACGGGTTAGCCCTTTATATGTGGACATTATACTTGGCCCAAGTATAGTAAAGAGTGAAATAAATTTTGTCCATGGCAGCAACTGAGTGATGACGGTCATTAATGCAAGTGCGGCCGTAACACTACTAGAACAGAGACCTGAAAAAAATATAGTGTTAAACATTGAAGACCACATTCAATCATATTTCCAACACCTCAAATTTTTTTATTCTTTAAAAATTGTAATGACTTGTCTACCTTTTCACTTGCAGCAAGTCAACTCCCAGATGCTGATATTTGAGAACAGCATTCCAACCAAAAGGAATAAAATTACGCATAAGACCCCAAGTAACGCATTGCGGACCTATTTTTGGGGTCTTATGAAGACCCCTATGCTATCATCGGCGGGGTTTATTTGTCTGCGTGTCGCGTATCGCGAGGTCTTCTGGGAGGAATTTAGTAGGCTTATATAACGTGAGCTTTCGATACAGCGGCCTTTTGCACAGCTTACCGTCGCGAGTTAGTTGCAGTTTCCAAGGTTAGTTGTTTTCCATTTTAAATTGCTTTGGCTCGTTTTTGTTAGATATTATCTTTCTTCCCTCGCTGCTTTCGAGAACCATGTATTCTCTGTTATTTGCATTTAGATCCTCGCCGATACATATATCTTATTAGACGTTTTGTTGTGTAGTATCGCTGAGTATTTTTACGAGTTGTGCCGTATTTTGGCGAGCCCGTAGGGCGAGTCAAAATACAAACAACGAGTAAAATTTCTCAGCGATACTACACAACAAAACGTCTAATAAGAGATTTATTATCCAACCGCCGAATTGGTATATTCGTGCGAGCGAATTTCGTGGATATTATTTATTTGCAGAGAATGCGTGACAGAAGCATGCGAAGTGGAACGGAATTGGCGCGGGAAATCCAGCTAACTGATTGGTCAACGGCAGCAAACCTGTTTAACCGGTCCTCTGGAGTACAAATACCGCGTAATATTTGTACTCGTTTTGGGCGTTATTTGTACTCTGCGAAGTGTAGTTGGATAATAAATTCCGATACAAGCGATTTGTTTCTCACGCAAGCCATTAACTTATCCAGGCTCGGCTAGTGTTAAGTGTGGATTGCACGGGAGAACTGAGTATCTGCTTTCGCAAGAACTCACCTTCTAATTACCCAAACGAGTGTCAGTTATTGGACTCGATCTACTGCTATCACGTAAATCGTATGCATGTACTTCTACTGCTGTGAAGTTATTTTGAGCAGCTGTGAATGCAGTCAAACTGCTGAACTTAACTGTACTAGAGCTGTTTGTTAACGACATGACAATATTAACTACGAGTATGGGGACATAAGTTGAACAATACCGGTCGAGGAAGCGAAGGATGCTTTATCACATGTTTAATGGGGATGGATTCTTACCATGTCTTAGCTAAATGTGTTTTATTCGACAACATTGAAACAAATTCTGGACATGTAAAGAAATGATGACCTACATTTCGTCTATATCCTGTTGCTTGTGAGGGGAAGTGAACGACGTGGAGAACAATCCAGGCCCTCCAGTATTTAATAACACTAATCCAACAACCACTGTGTCTGCTGGCCACAACTCCAGGAACTGACCGAAGCACCCTTTGGTAAACTTGGCGCTGGTAAGCAGTGTACGATGTTTTGCAATTATGTTCACCTATTTATTGATAAAATTTACAATCAAATAGAAGACGCAGTACTCAGAATATGCATATTGGATCGAGCCTATAAAGTGCCACAATATATTAATTCTGTACAAAAAAGTGTTGACGGTCATTAATGCAAGTGCGGCCGTAACACTACTAGGACAGAGACCTGAAAAAAATATAGTGTCAAACATCGAAGACCACATTCAATCATATTTCCAACAACTCAAATTTTGCCAAATATTTTCCGCTCTGTCTTTAAAAATTGTAATGACTTGTCTACCTTTTCACTTGTAGCAAGTCAACTCCCAGATGCTGATATTTGAACAGCATTCCAACCAAAAGGAATAAAATTACGCATAAGACCCCAAGTACGCATTGCGGACCTATTTTTATGTATGTTAAGGTGCGTAGACAAAAACGCGACAGTGGAAATCCACCTTCAGTCTTATCACCTAAAATGTTTTCACAGTGTTCATAAGCGAAAACAGCCAGAGAGAATCGAGATATTTACCTTCTCAGGTTTATCGCTGTCGCATCCAGTGGATACAAAACTGACTTCAATTTGAACGACGTACATTATGGCGACTTTGTGTGTTCTTTTTCTTTGGTAAAAAATTCACCAGCAAATGTTATCAAAGTGTCGGCTGCTATTTTAAACCTTGTTAGTTTTTCAGTGTTTGATCGACGCCACAGCGATAAACCGGAGAAGATATATAAACAATAGTCTCCATTTGGCGCGAAAATATGCTAGGATATTTGTCTGCGTACATTATCTGTTCCGAGAAGCAAACAGTTTTCCGAGAGCGTAGCTCAAGGAAAACTGTGAGCTTCGAGGAACAGATAATGTCCAAGACAAATATCCGAGCATATTTTCGCCCCAAATGGAGACTATCGTGTTTATTATCCTTCAAATCTTTTACGCGACGCACATAGTTTTGAAAATTGGGGTATATTCTCAAATATCCCCCAGTTTTAGCTGGGGGATATTCGGTCACGTGACGTGTTTGGACCAATCACGCGCAAGCGAAAAGATTTGATGGATTATAATAAAATATATCACTTATTTCTGGCAGTTACCTATGAACATTGTGTGACCATAAAACATTAGGGATCTGAGTTTTTGTGACATCCCTTCATCATTTTTGCTTCACATTTTTAGGCAAAAATGTTAAGCAAAAATGTTGAAGTACTCAAGTTCTAGTAAACATCTAAGCTTGGCGAAAAGTCAGAGGAAGTGGGGTTTAGATCACTTCCGAATGAAATTTTGCAGCCAAAATGAAACTTTACACGTCATGTCATAAAACTGAAAATACTTCAACATCGTGTCATGTCATGGTATGTTAGGTAGAACGAGCACGCGCTATGGCATAATAATAAGTATTGTTGGCCATGACTTTCCTTTATTTTGTGGCCCTGAAAAGAGCCGTTTTGTATGGCGGTCGATGAAGCCATTTTGAAATTTCAGCTCATCTGTGACACCAGGGTTTGCTCAAGTGCATCCGTATCCTTCAACATACTAGAGATGTCACTCTTCAGTTTACAATACTGTGCTATAACAGGCAAAACATCTTGCATGATCATCAACAGATGTAGACTATGAAGCGTATCCAACAACTGCAGACGATTTTCTGTCAGGGTTTCTACTAAGTCTAGACGTTCAGCGTGAATAGAGTCAACCACAGCTGAGTAATCCATTGCAGATTTAAAAGAAGCAATGTGAACCCGTTTATTTATTTGACAGGATCCTCGTTCTTTCAAATAGTGAACAGTAGATGTTATAAATATCTGGAAAATATCAATAGGTGTTAATCAGGCAGAGTTTTACACTGCCCATTGTCAGCGAAGGAGATATGATGAAAATTTACACACGAATAGGAACAATGGTTGAGACAAATACTTGTCAAAAAGACTCTGTGAAGGCCAGTGAGTTATACACCAAACAAAATTTCATTCACATTCACCTGATTTCTTATTCGCTTATACTTTTACTTATTTTAGTCCACAACAGAATACGATGGTATTAACCGTGCCAAGCTCTAAATGCATCGTGGCAAAAAATTCTGAAAACATTCATGTAAGAGCACAAACCCAATACCACTACCCTTCAATAAAATATTTGATAAAGCTCTTTTATACTGGCGACGTAAAATAAAATTTATACCGGTTAAATTGTTCACGGCCGTTTGTGAGCGCTGGAAAATAACCGACTTGTACTTTTCAAACTCTTCCCTTTGAAATATGCCGGGAGTAAGGCATTGTAGAATTCGGAAAAGATGAAAAGCGGAAAGCGACGCAACTCATTCAAACACTTTCTTTTTATCGTTGTTTTCATATTTTGCTTAAAATATGAATAGGCAAATTGAACAATAGGTGACCAAATCTTGATGAAACACAAACAAACGAAAAATTTTATTACAACAAATATTCTTCACAATCACCTCGAAACTCAAAACAATAAAAAGTAATTAAAGGTAAGCAAATCGAATGAAAGTTTAGTTTTCTTCGGATTTAACAACGAACAAATCTTAACATAATGAAATGGTAGTTATATTATTGATTGAAGGGAGCCAACACCGGTTCTCAAAATGCGAATTCTCTTTTCGGAAAGAAAGAACAGAGAACTGTTTTTCAAAGTGAAATAATTTTCTTCTACCCTGCATCACTTGTTTTCTAATTTTACAATAGCATTCATAAATAGTATTATGGACTATGAGTACCTGTCCCTCTTTCGCTTAGTCTGTCAAGCGAGACGCAAAAGAAACCCGTGAGAAAAAAGTACCCCAGGATCTCGCGCGGCCTTTTTTTCCTCGTGGGTTTCTTTCGCGTCTTGCTCGACGGACTAGCACCGTTTTTGTTGATACGCGACTTTGGAAAACAAAACACCTGCGGAAATGTTTCCAAAATTTCCGGCAGTCTTGGGTGTTATCGACAAATCGGATCGAAATCCACCAATCACAGCCACTAGTGTGACCTTCAGACCTTCCTTACGTCATGCTAGCGGGCTGTGATTGGTGGATTTCGTTCGATCCGATCTGTCGATAGCATGTATGATTGACGGAAATTTTGGAAACGTTTCCACTGGTATTTTGTTTTCCAAAGTTGCGTATCAATGAAAACGGTGGTAAGCGAAAGAGCGCGCGCTTTGCTTTCTTTAGTTATGTTATAAATTGAGGTCGCAGTATGCAGTATAAAACTTGAACATGTGTGCACGTGAGAGTTCTGACATGGTCTTGCTCGTGTTTCGCTTGTAGTGGCGAGTAGCAATGCGGTTACTCGTGTTATCAAAAGAAACTGTTTCGGCTTTCCCAAACAGAAAGTGTCTTTCGTTGTGAACAGGGCCAGGTTGCTCGAAAGCTGGTAAAGGTTAACCCTGGATTAAACATTAACTGAAGCACTAAATTTTCACCTGTGACATTTGATGTACGTTGAGATTTAATTATCGCTAACCCTGGGTTAGCTTAATCGGGCTTTGAACAACCTGGCCCAGTTTGCCAGAGATTTTCCAAGAATCAGAATTTGGGTTAGAAAAAAAGACTTAGGTGATAAACATATAAGAAAGAGACCCCGACCCCGTGTTTTAATGACACCAAGAAATGTAAACGCAAAAGTTCAACAACATGACACTGATTGTTCTGTATTCTAGCGCTATTTCTAGAACGACATATGTCCTGTAAAAAGGATTTCTTTTTTTTCTCTAATAGATCAGACTTTCAAACAATTTTAAACCAGTACGCGTGGAATTTCTATCTGAAGCTACCCGAGAATGTTAGAACCAACACGACAGAAATCATTGTATCCTATTTTTAGGCAGGTGTCAGGTGACATCAGGGAACATTCAGTTGCAATGTTTACTGTATAACCCATTTTGTAACCAGTAATTTCTAATCGATGTAACCACCTCCAAGAAAATTCCGAGACATTTGCACCGAATGACGCGAACTTCGCTAGCAACCAACTTCACAACTTCCCAACGATATTCCAGCCACCTGAAATTCGAAGTTCGTGATTTGATTGACATGCAAAGTTCATTGCGAACTTCGGGAATTTCAAATGAACTTCGGAAACAGTTTGTCAAAAGTTTTGTGAAACGCAATTTAAAGAGCTTGTGCTAACAAAGCAGCACCTTGTATACGGCGTAATTATTTAATAAATAAAGAAGCCTAAGCCGTCTAAGCCGTGTATTACACTGTGATAAAACACGACAGGCATTTGAGAACACAAGGGAAATGTAGAAAACGCAAGCCGCAGGTAAGTGTTTCCTACATTTCTCGAGTGTTGTCAAATGCCTGTCGTGTTTTATCACAGTGTAATACACGGCTTAGGCTTCTTCATTTGCTTTATGATATAGATTTTACGCGCGCAAAACAATAAAACACGCTTTTTCTGTTTTATTTAACAAATAAAGAAGCCTAAGCCGTGTATTACACTGTGATAAAACACGATGGTCATTTGAGAGCACGAGAGAAATGTAGAAAACACAAGCAGCAGGCGAGTGTTTCTACATTTCTCGAGTGTTCTGAAATGACCGGAGTGTTATCACAGTGTAATACACTGCTTAGGCTTCTTCATTTGCTTTAAAATATAGATTTCACGCGCGAAAAACAATAAAACACGCTTTTTCTATGTTTTATACTCTGATAAAACATAGGTTTTTGACCAATCAGAGTGCGTGCAGGGTCCTATCTATATTTTAAACTCTGATTAAACAGGAGTTTTTGACCAATCAGAGCACACGCAGGGCCCTATCTATATCATAAATGGATACATGGGCACTAAGAAAGTCACTTTCCCGCTCGTGCTCCAACGTGAGCCTGCTCACAGGCAATAGAGAGTGTTGATCATCTGGAAAGTCTTAATGCCATTCATCAAGATACGAACCCGCTTATAAATAGTGACGGTGACAGAAGGCAGGTATTCTCAGTGAATGCACAAGGACGGTGAACAGAGCACAAAGGACAATGCACAAAGGACAGTGCACAAGTCTACATATACATTATTTGTCATTTGTGTTTGCGTCGCTGAAAAGCTAGGGAGGGAAGTAAAAGATAAATGAATGCATTGAATTATAAGACCATCGTAATGCAGTTTAATATGATACCAGGACTGAATTCTGTTTATGAACGTCAATGGTTTTAAAGCACTGCATATAAGAGAAACATGTAGTCTTATTTAGTTTAAAATAATTAGTGTTATAGTAGTCATTATTTTAGGTAATACCATCTATATAAGGGAATACCAATAAATTGTTGTTGCTGTTGTTGAGTTATGTCCAGATCTCTTTTTCCCTGGCTGAACGGTCTTCATTGGTTATTGATGACAATACAACTGTGCTCGTCCGGAAAAATATACAAAAGCTAAACTAATCTGTTTAATGCCTTTTCAAACAAAGAATAAGAACACTGAGCTTTATTCAGTGCAAACTGATCCATTGTAACGTCAATGTGCCTTGTGAGGTGAAGCTGTTCCACTTGAAATTTAAAGCGCTACAAACGATTCAAAGGAAGCAAACAAGTAAATCTTCAATCTGACTGAACATAAAGACGTAAGTAGTCAAAACACAAGTTATGTACTTTATTTTTATGTTAGCCCTGTGTGACTTTGACTGCAAGGATGCCCTCTTTCTTCTTAAAACAAGTGCCTTTCATGTTCAGTTCGCTGCTTATCACTTGCTAATCTCGCGCTGTATAACTGAATTAAAAAGACAGAAGGTGCTCGAGGTCTAGTCAGAAGTGTTTGTTGACATCAACTGCAATTTTCTGACACTTCACGAGGAACTTTGGCGATTGATATTGTAGCTTTACTAGCTGTGCTTGTGGTGTAGTTAAATGAAACCGCATGTGCCGGTGCGATCAGTCTGATTCTTAAACCTTCTGGTGCAGTGATACTAACATTTTAAAACAGTCACAACTGAGCTTTTCAAATACACCAGAATAAAAGAATTTTCCTAGGCAGAAGTCTTTTATTGCTAAAACTTGTCACTGTGATGTTAGTTCTGTGAAATCCCAGAATGTTAGTTTTCAGTATTGATGGTATTTGCGAGCCAAGTTCCTTTCAGTAAGTGAGGAGAGAGCTGTCACTTTGTCACTGCTTGGAGTTTTTGGATTTCACTTGAGCAATTGACTGCATTTTTTCCCGAGTTATTTTCTCAATTACCTCTTTATTCCTTATACATTTGCCACTCTATTTTGAATTTCGGTCTTGTGACCTTTTTATTAGTTTTATGCTTCACACTTGTTTTTGAAAGACTATGGTATTAGGGAGACGGACTCAAACATAGAGTTGAGCCATTTGATCGAGCAGTATGAACATTTTTGGGAGGTCATATTCAGGGATAATCTGTCGAACCATTCATCACATCTTACAGGATATAGCTTCGATAGTCTCGCGTAAAACATTAGACACCGGAGTGTCATGTTCAAAACAGGGCGGAGGTGTCATATGTTACCTGACAAAGTAGCATTCAAACATGTGAAGTCTCTCTTTTTGCACATCTTCTGATTCCCCGCGCTACTAGCTGCTCGCGGCATGCCAGTCACGGTCACAGTCACGCTCCCACGCTTGTTTTGCGTTTTTCCCTCAAAGTTTTCAAGGAAAAG
Source organism: Platygyra sinensis (assembly GCA_019787425.1). Taxonomy (NCBI): domain Eukaryota; kingdom Metazoa; phylum Cnidaria; class Anthozoa; order Scleractinia; family Merulinidae; genus Platygyra; species Platygyra sinensis. Next base: position 18,200 of record JAHPZR010021445.1, on the reverse strand, counting down.
AGAGACTGTCCACAATCTCATGGTCATGATCAGTTCATTTAAGTTCTTAAATTTGTATCGGACTGGCGGTCATTTAATCTCTTGAAAACCCTGATCGGCAGTTCTAAGTGTCAAGTATTTGAATTGAAATCTATAAGGATCTATAGAAATTGTGTCTAGATAAACGCGGCAGCCGGGAAGTGTTTTTTTTAAATACTACATACCTGGCAGTCTAAAAGTATTGTCGAATTTCCACGGAAAAACTCATCCAATCCTTCTTAAAACTGTAGATCTTTGTTTAGAAATGTCAAGCCTGTTAAATTATAATTTTGGCCTCGTTGTTGAAGAAATTTTCAAGCTTCGGCATACTAGTAAATCTCAATGTTTCGACAGTTGTAAAAATTCGCACTCTCAGTCTGACTGCCAGGTATGCAGTATTTTAAATACGCTTCCTGCCTGCCGGGTCTTCAAAGGGCTACCTTCTTTCAGGCGTTCAATTGGTTGGGGTGCAGCGCGGAAAACAGCGGGCGAAAAAGTAAAAAAAAACCCGCGAGGGGAAGCCTAAGAACGCCTGTGAGCAAACTTAACAGAAAGGTCGTTCCTGTATACCAGGATCTGGAATACCCTCTGATTGGTCAATTTTGACAGATTTTGCAACACTCAAGCATTACTAAACAAGCACAATTAAACAACGGTGGATTGCTTGTATGGGTCCCCCCTGTGAAGATCATCAATCTTCTAAAACAAGATAATTTCTTTAAAACAGAACTTAAATTTTTTCCTACAGACTTAAGGGAAACAAAGCTCAGAAGAAATAATGAGAAAGGCAGAGGAAAAAACAAGAAGAAAGGAAAGAAGAAAAAAAAGAGAAGAAGAAAGAAGAGAAAAGAGAGACGATAGAAGAAAGAGATAATAGAAAAAAAAGAAAACAAGAAAAAACAAAAAAAGAAAAAAGAAATAGAAGAGAAGAAAGAAGAAAGAAAAGAACAGAGAGAAGAAAGAAGAAAAAAATTATAGAAAAAAAATTAAAAATGTCCTTAGATGTAATTTTTTATTTTTGCCAGTGATAATCATTTTTTTAGTTTCGTGTATATTGTTAGTTTATTTTAAGTATAAGTGTGTAAGGGAAAGTGGTGAAGGGGCGGGACCCCCGGAACAGGCTGTAGTGCCGGCATTTGTAGCCCCGGCGGGGGTGCCCAAATGGGTAACCACGCCGAGGCTACTATGCATGCACTACTATTTTAATAGTATGTATACCCTGGTTCGGGAAACCGCCCAGCACTACTTTCCCAGGCCCGCTCTGCTGGCAGGCCCAACTGAAACAATTGAATTGGGCACTGTCTAGCTGAGGGCTGTTTTGTGTTTTTTCGAAGTTTTCTGTCAATGTTAAAAAATATTTTAATTATATCTCAATTTGTCATCATTTTATTTCAGTGGTCTTTTAATATTTGTAAATGGTTTTAAAATTTCTTGCATGTTTCTTCTTCACTTGTTTGCATTGTCAAATAAAAAAAATATCAATGTTTATCAATCTTGATTATTCTAGTATAAGAAACGGGACAGTGGAGGGGAATGCGTACGAGAGCACGTGGCGCTGGAAAGGGATACAGAAGAGTATTTGCATTGACTCCATCAACTTAAGTTCAAGTTCAACTTTATTGCACGCTATTCAAATTGATACAGTATAAGATGACATACAAAATCAGTAGGTTTACAAATGATGAAAAGTTAATGTTGTATTTAACAAGTGTTCCATTTTTTTTCTCAGGTATAATAATTAATTCACTCTCAATTTCTTAATTAATGGAAGAAGGGCATACTTAAAATATGATGACTTCATTTAATTTAAAATTCAGGTTAAAGAGAGTTCAACCCATTAGTCTGATTGACTGTTTTAATTGAACCTGTGAATTCATTGGGATTCAATTACTTTGTGTGAATGAATGAAAATAATATTATAAAACACTTTGTGGCCCTTTTCTTGTGCCAACAAAATTAATCATGAACTTTTTGTGAAACATTGACTCATGTGGTCATGAAAATGATTTATTACAATTGTACTTCTCTAAAAGGTTTTTACTGGCTGGAGGGATATTGCAGAAATTATAAGGAATCATGTCTTCAAGAAACATGAACAGCACTTAATAGACATTTTTGACATTCAGGTACATGTAATGCTCTCCTTATGTTAGTGAAAGTTTCAGTAAAATGTTAATTGGCAAAATGCTTTTACCTCTATTTCTGCCTTTAAACTCAACATAGGTCAACAGTAACACAAGTACCTTTCCTGTAATGTACTTTGCAGTGTAAGGAGTGGGGATTCCTTCTCAGAGAAATGTTTGGTAACAAGCTGGGAACAGGAGATTATGGACATATAACTATTAAGCATGCAAGCATGTTTATGTGGAATTTCTTAAGTTTGAAGGAGTATTCCAACCAAGGCTTTGAGGCAGCACATTCTCTCCAGCGACAGCTGTTTTCCAGAGCTACCTCTCATGATAGGCATGGATATACATCGTCAAGTAAGTTTAAATACAGTATAGTGTAAGTTTCTGACTGTTGTGAACGTAATGTTTGATGAATGCGTGTTGTGTACAGTACTTTTTACAGCAGTTAATTCTGAAGTGTTTTTTCTTCAGTAAGGGCTAACATGCTCTGTTTCTTACCATTCTTAAAGTTGGGCAGATGCTGCAACATTTCTTTGCCGAGAAAATGCTGCTCATGAGATTGTGCTTTCAGATGGCCATGGAGTGTGTTCAGAATGGTGTGTATGGTCATGTTAATTGTTTTGACTAGCTTGACTGTTAATCAACTGTTGATCAAGTGTCGATCAAGTGTTGAACAAGTAGTGATTGGGATGTCAATCGGGTACCAGCCAAATTGTCGATTGAGGATATTGATTGAGTGTATTGATCGACAGTCGATCCCAGATGCCATTAATAGACATGATCCTAGTTTTTTGTTTGTTTGTTTATTTGTTTCTTTGTTTGTTTGGGCTTTTTCAAGGAAAGAATATATATTTGAATCATTTGTTCCTAAATAGTGACATGTCTCCTTTCAAATATAATTTCATAAGTATTACTTGTAAACATAATTTGATGATAAATGGTAGTGAACATGACACCTAACAGTACAAAAGGTTTATATTTTTGTTATAGGCATAAATTATTTTAGAACTTTGCAGCTAGTAAAATGTTTTTTACTCCTTTTCGTGCTTTAGG